>NQII01005788.1:102320-146503 GCA_002778355.1 Clitarchus hookeri
GGGGGGGGGGGCGATGAACGCTGCTGGCCGTACAACACTTTTGCCAGGTGCGAGAGAGCATATCAGATTATCATTTGGCTACACTGAGGCTGAAATGGACGCCTATGTATCTAGATTCACGCCTGATTTTATCACAAACACCAACCAAAGGCACTTGGACTGTTTGGCATAAAGCAATGCGGCTGCAAAAGCAACTCTTCCTCTTCTGCCTCCCTTAAAAAAGCTTATGAAAGCCACAATGGCAAGCGAAACAACTGAGGAACGAACTGAAATGGAAACAGAAGAACAGTACAGGGTGGTTAGTCCCAGAAAAGCAAGGGAAAACCAGGGCGACAACAAGTGACCCCGTACGGCGCCCCCCCCCAGTGGTGCCATAACCAATTCCGTTTACAAACCGGTTCAGTCAACTGCAGGAAGTCCCAGATGGGTTTTCCCAGCAATCCCCCAGCCCCTCAGGCGTATCTCCCTCCCGCACACAGCCGCAGGTCGGAGACAAGTCCCAATCTAAGCCGACTTACAAGATCGTAGTTCCTGCAATAGAAAACTACACATCAGTGCTGCGACTGATTAATTTAATATCAAAAACCGGCTTCACCATTTCCCTTCAACGTGGCGGAAATAAAATCAACCTGGTAACGTCCGACCACGCACTATTCATGAAGGCGCAGAACGCATTAAAAACCTCAGCCATTAGCTACTACACATTCTGCCCGAAATCATAACAGTTTCAGAAAGTGGTTTTTGACCTCCCGTCAACCACAGCAGAACTTAACAACCTCGGCTATGATGTAAAAAACATCACCCAGTTTTGTAAGAGCATTCCATATCCTAGCGATCCCACCAACCTCGAAAAATACAAATTGCAGCCGCAACATTACTTCTGTGTAATGGCCGCACAAAATAAAAACCTGCCACCCCTAGTTTTCGTGAATAGACTTAACTTAACCGCGGTACACCCACGCCTGTATGGGAAAAGGCCACTGGACATTTCCAGGTGCAGTAATTGCATGGCACTAGGCCATACCCACAATTACTGTAGCATGCAGACAATCTTCCCACAATGCGCTGGTCCTCACAACGTAGGTATCTGCCCGAACCTAGAGAATATTCCGGTCTGTTGCAATTGCCATGGCACAAACCAATCTACATCTAAACTCTGCCCCAAATTTTTAGGAAGCAGTGCAGACAAGACAAATTCAGGCAGACAAGATCAAAGCCAAAATGCAACAAAAACCAAAGCCAGTTTCAGCGCCGGCTAGAAACTTGGCTCAATACCAGAAAATTTCAGACGCACCAGACCTGCCTAGAAGCCACTCGTATGCGCAGGCATCGATTGGCCTTCAGCGGCCAGTAGCTTCAGTAACAACACCCACTGTACCCTCTGTCACTCAGGGAAAACCCGCACCGTGCCCGCCCGGCTTCCAGCCTCGCAAACCTGCACCTCAAAATGTGCCTGGAGGACTGGGGGAGACACTACAGAACTTGAGCTCGCTTATGCGGTTCTTGTCGGAGTGTAATTTCGCAGCCATCCTCACACATTTCCGACCTTACATGGCAAGATGCCAATCAATAACCTCACCCCAAGAAAAAAACCTTTCTGCTCTTAGAAGCCCTCAGCTCTTTCCCGAAAGTTGACTAAACTATATCTCCTTTTTAATCCGTTCCGGAAACTCCTGGCATTCTTAAAACAACCACACACACTCTGACGAGTGACAAATACGAGAATATAACCGACTTTGGCTGATTGCAGCCTTGCAATTAATAAATAACACTGGCTACACTCTGCAGCAAAGTTACCTCAAATATAAATTAAAATTCTTGTTTTCTTAAATAAATATTATTTTAACATTAAGATAAAGCTTGTAAAGAATTCCCTAATTCAAGTCACCTCGTAAGACACATTTTCAAATTTTATCGATTTTTACAAAATTCATCAGTTAACCTACAAAAGGTCATACAATCCAAATCTAAGCTTTGTCGTACTTCACAAATACTATAAGGCTTTGTTCCACCCACTTCGCGCCATTGCAATTAAACTTTTAATTTTCCCGACAAAACTCAAGAAATCACCAAGTGTCTCCATGCTAAACACGACAGCGCGGCCATCTTGTGAGCATTGGCAGAGGCCCCGCCATTGGTGGGACCTCTCGGCCAATCACAGAGCTTTCAACTTGTGAAACCAAAAGTTGCTGTTTCTTAGTCGCTTTTCAAGCGATTTTAGTAATTCTAAATACTTTTGAGTATAAATACTTACCTAAAAATATAAACTAACTGTTTTCTAAACAATAAAAACACGCCCTCAGCGTTTTTACGCGAATATAACTGACTTAAAAGAATTTTCTGTAACAAAATCCGTCGCTCGTCAGAGTTGCTCACATATACAAGCAAAAAACGTAATATAAATTACAATTAACATACTGAACAACATTTTCAATGTAAATTTTAAAACCGAAACTTAGATTACTTGATTATTATAGAAAAACACCTTCCTATTGCATTTTTAATTACCAGTCACCTTCAGTGGCTGGTATGGGGAATATTTAAGAAACTTAATTGAAACCTTTCTTCTTGGACCTCGCCCTCACGATGTCTCGCGATTTAAACGACAACTTCTGGCATTTAGATACAACATAACCAATGTAAACATTATTATATCCACCACTGAGTCCACTCGTGGGCTTGTTGGTGGTTATCTTGAAAGTCCTGGAATATTCAAAATTACTAGTTTATTTAAATTTTAAATAAGAGACCAGATGGGAGTTTGCTACTCCCGTCTTCCAACCACCTCCCCCTCAGGCAGGGGTGGTTGGAGAACATTACAAACCTGTCCACTGGGGTAACCTAGTAGAACATAGTGACCGAGGCGGGAAACCGCTGTAAGCACAGATTGGTTATGGGTGGCAGAGGGCGGAGTGGCTTGCTTTTCTTTACCCTCTGCCGGAAATACGTGAAACCCCGGTTGGGTGGTCGAGGGCCCTCACAAGAGCCTGTTCTACCCCCGCTCTGAGCTTCGGCTGTGATGAACAACTGGCTGTACACACTGCGCTTCCTGCTGTCCTAGGTAAGGGAAGCGATTTAACCCAGTTGCAAAAAGGAATGATCATCGGCTTTCGGGCCAAGGAGGGCAGCATTTCGGAAACAGCGATTTATGTGAATTGTTTACGTGCCTCTGTGGTAAAGGTGTATCGTGAGTGGACTAATGGCACCATAGGGAATAGCCGTCGTGGAACCTGTGAAACTCCACGCGTCATCGATGTCCGAGGTGAACGTCGACTACGATGGCCCGTGAAGTCTAATCGACAAGCTACAGGGGAGCAGCTCACCGTTCAGATGAACCAGGGGGCATCCAGACATATGTCTACCGCAACAGTTCAGCGAACCCTTCTGCGAATGGGGCTGCGAATGCACCCATACAAACACACGTGCATCGATGAAAACGACTGGAATTTGATCGACAGTATGGCAAGTGGAGCGCTGCTGATTGGCGACGGGCAGCCTTCTTCGACGAGTCACGTTTTCAGCTGCACAGAACGGATGGACGTTAGCATGTCCGGCGAGAAACGTCCTGCATACATTGCAGGACGAACATAAGGCGGAGGGGGCGGTGTTATGGTCTGGGGAATGTTCTCGTGGTATTCTCTTGGTCCCATCAACCATGTGGAATGCACTCTTAATCGATTTGGTTATGAATCGATCCTTGCAGATCACGTCCACCCGTACATGATGATTGCATTTCCTCCAGAGGATGGGATCTTCCAGCACGATAATGCGCCTTGCCACAAGGCTAAAAGTGTCCGGGAGTGGCTGGAAGAGCACGATCAAGACTTAGAAGTTCTTTCCTGGACCCCAAACAGCCTCGTTCTCATTCCAATTGTACATCTGTGGGACCACCTCAATATCGTCATGTTCGCCGTCTGTCTCCTCCGCCACGCACCCTTCAAAGGCTGTGGGACGGACTGCAGACAGCATGGCTCCAGATACCCGTGAAGACCTATCAGCACCTGACTGAGTCACTGCCAGCTCTTCTAGCCGCTGCGAAGGGCAGTTACTATGGGTACTAGCAGGTGGTCATAATAACGTGATTCAACAGTGTGTATATATATGCATATATATTTAATTGCTTGAAAACGGCGGTATTCACCTTAAAAACTCAAGAAGGAACGTTTGTTTACCATACACGGTAGATACAAATTCACAGGAAACAACAAAGTGATACAGTTACATTCCTATTTCCACAGTAATGTGCTGCCAACCCCTCCGTTTTCATGGATGGGGGTTGATATTGGAGCCCATATTTTTGTGCTTTGTACTTCGTCGTTTAATAATGCGGTATCCAGAAACTCAGCTATTTATCGTTCATTCTGGCTGTGTTACTAGAAAAAAAAAACATCTGATCCAACTACATTTTCAAGGGTGGTTACATCCTTTCGGAATAGACTTAGGTTACAGGTCGTATATATATTTTCGACCTATTTTTGATGAGGAATCACCTGCCGAAATTTGTTGGTAGAGTTCAGTTTCATCATGTATAGAGATTTATATACCGTTGTTATGCATAGCATACATATACCATATTTTTTCGAAGTGCGATAAATTATAAAAAAAAATTATAGTGAAATGAGTTTGCAACTCTAGCTAATTTGAAATATTACATCCGAGATGAATATTTAATAGTAGCAAAATATTGCCAAAGAACAAATTATTTGACTAAAATACATGTATTTATATGGGATGAATTGCGGCGATATAATGCAACTGATAAAACCTATGTGCAACAGCTATGTCTCTCACCTCAGAACTAACACGCATGTTTTTTAAAATTCTTATTTATTTACTACCGGACACAGCAAGAAAAAAACCCATTAGTAATCATATCACTGTGAAATGCATCACCTTTTTGTGTCAACGATATAATTTTAGTATCCTTTTCCATGACTTTGTTTGGTAACTGCCACATAACGCATTATATGGTTTTATAAAATGTAATTATAATTTCCTTAATTTTAAATGCATATAAAAGGTGTTTTTGTTTAACTGCGACGGTCTTCTTATGACATCTTACGAAACCGGCGAAACGTAACCACATTGAGATGTCATAGATATGCATGTAACGTGAAGATCCAACACGCGAAAAAACAGCAGTCGCGCTCTATCACTGATCAAGCAGAGTGGAAACCTCTTTCCCTCAGATGATGGATGGGGTGGTTGGCGCGCCCTGGACCCGCGGGCGAGCAGCGGTTGACTGTGATGGGTCGTGACTGTTTTGCAGGGGCCCGTGGGTCTACTACGATCTGTAATGGGTTGTAGTGGTTTTAAAATAACCCCACCCCCATCACCATCAATGGTTGACGAGTAGCTGTGGGCTGTGTCTGCTGACACGATGTCAGTTCGGCTTCACACCCCTGTTGCCTTGGAGCTGAGCCGGTAAACTCATTCTCACCGATTCCCTTTGGGCACTGAGGTACTGCGCTGCCAACCTGCACATGGCGCATTGTCATCCATAAAAATTCCATCGTTGTTTGGGTACATGAAGTCCATGAATGGCTGCAAGTGGTCTACAAGTAGCTGAACATAACCCTTTCCAGTAAATGATCGGTTCAGTTGTACCAGAGGACCCAGTCCATTCCATGTAAAAACAGCCCACACCATTATGGAGCCACCACCAGCTTGCACAGTTCCTTGTTGACAACTTGGGTCCATGTATTCGTGGGGTCTGCGCCACACTCGAACCATCAGCTCTTACCAACTGAAATCGGGACTCACCTTAAAAAGGCACGGTTTTCCAGTCGTATAGGGTCTGTCGGCGAACACACGCAAGTGCCGTGGTATGTTCAATAGTACCACGGGCGATCAGTAGGTCCCACAAAAGATTCTCATCTGTGACCGCTCGTCGAATCGGGCTCGTGGTGGCAGTGGTATGCTCCAAGGCGGAGCAGACCCGGAGAGTTTCCCGTCGCTCTTGAGAAGGGTCGGTGCAGCGAGCTGACAAAGATTATCCGGTGCTGACCTGGACAGTCAGCAGAGGCGGGGGGCAAGAGCCCCAAGGATGGTGCACCCGAGCTACACCAAGGTTCTCGGAGTGCGAGAGTCCCAGAGTGCTCTCAGGGTCAACGGTGGCACAGGCGGTACCTCAAGTACCGTTCCGGGCGTATTTCGATTCCCCTGTCCACTACGAGGCATGTCCCCATAACAATGGCTGAGGGTCTGGTGCTTGGGTGGCATTAAACAAATAAATCATGCATTATCACACTTATTCATCGTATGTGAGGCACCTGTAATCGTAATGTATTTCACTTTCATTCAATAAAAATTAACTCAGATTTAGTTTTGTTGAACAATTTCTTATGCTGCAGCATACAGAATTATATGATTGGTCGCCAACTCGACAAGACAAGTGGGTGATAGCAGCTTCGCGCTTTCAATTGCACGTTGTATAGAGAATCGTGTGACTATCTTATGAAGTTAATAAACACAATATGATACCATCAGTCCACCACAGAGCACAGGTACTGTATACCGGCTGCTTGATACTATAGCAGGAAGTTGACATTTATTGAAAGAATTTATAGTTCTTATGACGGTAGTATAGGAATTTTGTTAAATTTTAAAAGTATTTGAAGGTAAAACAAGTTCATTTCCTTTTTCATTTTTGATATCCACAGCAATCCATAAAATCAGTCTTTACTTCATTAGTTTGTGACAGGAACAATTGCTGTATGTTTATCACAAAGACGAGTAACGTCACCACACTGATAAAATTAATTCAACATTCCTCCTCGATTTGTAACTTCAAATATCAAATGGCAAATCACGTGTCTACTGTGCATTAATAAAACAATTAAATTTAAGTTTCCTTAAACACTGCCTACAAGAATTCACTAATTACTCCATTTTTATCATTCCTCTTGAACAACTAAATTTTTGCATAATGAATTAGTAAGCATATATGCCGAAAATTCACTTTCTTGCTTACTAAATCTTTGATGTAGTGCAATTTTTTATACATGCGTTTGTTGCGTTTCAAGTTTTCATAGCTATTTCCCATAGAAATAGTAATTAAACTGTCCATGTACAAAGGACGTCATTATCGATAACGAATTCGAATAACAATTATTTTAGGTCTATAAGTTCTTGAACTGATGCTGCAGCTGCCACGTGTTTGGCTTCAGCAGTTGACTGCTGAAGCCAAACATGTAATGTGATATGAAAATTGCTTGTGCCAGGAACGAAAGAACGTGATGCGATAATCCACTGCAGTAAATATTTGCAAAATAGTTTGGGAGAGATTAAGAGTTTTCTGTTTCTGCATGTGGTCACTAACATCTTCTGCCATATATCGCAAAAAAAAAAAAAAAAAAAAAAAAAATGGGGGACTACCTTTTTGGAAACTGCCACAAAGTATAGGTCTGCCGAAGAGGGTTCGAACATTTAATGACCACACTGCATTAGCACAGGAAGTGGCTATTATGTCTTATTAGAGAAACAAGCGATTGGGTTCCAGACGTACAAAACAACTGACCCACGACTGTTTTTTCGACCCACAAAGTGATAACCCTACAATATCTCATGTTAACGTGTCTGAATCTGACATATGATTCTGCAAAATTTGCAATTCACTACACTATTTAATGTGGCCTGGAAATAAGGTAAAATAAATGTTTAAACAAAGCGAGTTTAAAATACATCTGTACGGAAACTTTAGCAGTAATCGGAAAGCTCTAGCAGCATTACTCACTTTGCAGAAGCATTTCTCAATGTGTTTGATGAACAGCCGAGAGTGCACTTCTATGCCGCACGCGATACAGTACACACTCATCTCCACAGCATCTCCGGCTCTACCTTCTACTGACTTTGCTTCAAGTCTCTGCTGTTCTTTCTTGCATGCTAAACCCACGCCTCTCGATATGTACAAATAAATGTTAAAATTCTCTTTGCGATCATACATGCTTGAGAAGTGATCTTGTAAAGAGAACGGCTGATGCAAGAAACAGAGAAATGAGGTTGAGTCGGCACGCGCAGGCTAACTACAGCAAAGAACCAATCAACACCGTGTTTGGGATAGCAGTTGTTCAAGGCGTCTCTTAATACTCTTGGATCGTGAGATCGCGAGAGTTCATTCCTGGCGATGTACACTGCAAGAAAGTAGCTAACATTTCTGATATCCTTGGCTTTGAATTCTTCCTTAAATTTGCTGAATAAATCTTCAATTTCTCTGTTTCCTCCCATAAATAAACGCCTCGCGAAATTTTGAAATGTACGTACAGAATACAAAAAAAGTCGGGAATATATATATATATATATATATATAAAAATGAAAGCGTAGCAATTATAAGTTACCAACGATACCGATACAAAACTTTAAATTCAACGTGTTTCTAACAAAAACACTTTTTTTCAATATTACAGAGAAATAAACACTAAATAACAGCACTATTAACTTAATGGTGTCTCTGACTAGAGAGGGTGTCTTTATTCCACTGCAGCTTAGTAGCGTGTATGGCCTCCACGTGCATTGTACAGGACACTAACACGCCGTGGCATGCTTGTAATCAATGTGATGATTTCATCTTCAGGACGAAGGTCCCACCCCCCATGGGCAGCCCTTATGCGGTTTGTTAGTGTTTCTGGAGGCTGTGGATGATCATAAACTGCTGTTTTCAGCTTGTCCCAGGCATGTTAAATGCTTTATTGCGCTCTGTGTTGGTTGAACACAAAATAACTACATAACTCCTACCACCCAAACTGCCTTATCTCACAATACTCCAAAAAATTTGTGAGGTGTATATAAAGTCATCAACACTGCTAACTCCAAATTATATTTACAGTAAAAAAAAAAAGAAGTCGTACTTAGACATTCTGTATCCAAGTTCAGCAACGGTTTGATTGAATTTGTTATTCCATAATCTAGGAATTTCTTTGAAACTGTGTGGTGCCCTGTTTTAGTAACATATTTTCTTGTGTTGTCACACATTTTATAGCTTAGTACAAGTTTTTGAATCAATTTCGCTATTGAGAAACTATGTAGGGATATTTAACTGTGAAATGCATTGCGTGAACAAAAACATTTCGAATAGTAGAGCTCTTTACTATTGGAGATTACACTAAGATGATTATCTTAGTGAACTCTCCTGCTTAAACTGAAATATTTTCGTAACTGGAATATCTTTTATAGTGCCATTTTCTATTGTGTGGAATACCCATTTGGCATCAACAGCTTTGCTTCCTGGAGGTAAGTTCGAGAACGTCCATGATTTAAGTTTATCATGTGAATTCTGTCCTTTCTGAATAACTTCATTCCATTATTATATTTTAACAACTTCACTGTATGAGTTACGATTAACTATGCAGGCATTGTTATTTAAAGGCGCGTGCAATTCAAAACCATCCAAATATCTTAGTGCGTATGTGTCTTCGTTATTTCATAAAATCGTTCCTCTCATTTCTAGTTACTCAGAGTTCATCTTTAACGCTACAGAATTTTTTATATTGTTTTTTATTTTGTTTTTTTTTTATTCTNTAAATATCTTAGTGCGTATGTGTCTTCGTTATTTCATAAAATCGTTCCTCTCATTTTCTAGTTACTCAGAGTTCATCTTTAACGCTACAGAATTTTTTATATTGTTTTTTATTTTGTTTTTTTTTTATTCTTTGAAATATCTGGGATTTGTTAATCTTAATTGTTCAGCATGTCTGCAATTTTGTCTTTAGCTTCCTCTTCACATTTGGGCAGTGAGAACATTTCTTCATTTCTCATTATTTGGTTTAATTCCATCAAAATTTTTCTTCTTTAAAAATATAACCCCTCTACTATTTGTTTTTTTATTTGTTTTTTGGCTTTAGTTTTTTTGCTTCCATAGTATTATCTCAGTATCCAGTGAACAGAAACCTTATAGTTTGGCGATCCCATTTCTAAGGTAGTTGAGTACATGAGTAATAGATTCACATCAAAATACTCGCAGATGGAATATGTCAGGCTTTTATCTACTCCACGCTTCAAATATTTTTCCTACTACAGCAGTGAGAAACTTGTTTATTATATGCACTTCTGTCTTTACTGCTTCTGCCGAATATATTCTATGCACCAAAGATAATACTTTGTAACGTTTCAATAATGGCAGGATAATGCAAGGGACTGATTTCTAGTGAATTGTTACTGATTTTATTAAAGGGTCTTCAAATTATTTATTGACACATTCTCTTCGATTATGAGATAGGAGATTATTAATTTTCTTCCCAGCCTGTTTATCAGTCGACTATATTAATTCTTTAAAAACACAAAGTTAACTTGGCTGTTATCGGAAATGAAAGAGACAAAAAGGTACCTTGTGAAATAATTTATCAGTGTGAAGAAAAAGTGACTATAACGAGTAGAAGTAGGTTCAATTGGGGCCATTAATACGGAGTGAATTAATTCCAGAATTACATCAGCATAACTTCGCTCGTTTAAAATTCCTGCCTAGAAAGCTCTCCTCTGATACAAACTGTGCATGGCTGTTTTATTTATCATATCTCCACGAAGTCCCATTACCACATACAAGCGATTTCATTTTTGGGAACATCAAAAGTGTCCAATCTATAGATGCCATCATAATTAGATCCTGTGGTAAGTATTTCATTAGCATCCACTCGCCTCCCACCTAGACGAACCGGGTTCAATCCCCGGCTGGGACACTCCCGGATTTTCGCAAGTGGGAATCGCGCCGGACGATGTCGCGGGTTTTCTCAGGGATCTCCCGTTTCCCCGCCCTTGCGTTCCGGGGTGCTGCTCCATTTTCATCTGATTTCACCCTCATCGGCTCTCAAGACCTCGTTGTTACGAGCCACTGAAATCTCTCAACTGAATTCGATAACGGAATTCGGTGACTGTCAACACTTAAGTACTTAAAAAAGTAGATAACTGAGCAGAGAACTATGAGTGATATGCGGTAGCGAGCTTAAAGAACGTCCAAGTGGCCGTGCAATGCGTAGGCGAATTATGCATGTTCCTCCTAACACCCAATTTTTGTTTGTTGAGCGTATATTTCTACTATAATAGTTAGCGTACTGACATAGAGGGCAACCGGAAAATTGACTTCAGTCGGAGACTACACATCAAACTCTCCGGGAAGCCGAAATACATCCCCAACACTGGTTTGTCCTAGCTTTGACCAAGGCTTGTACAACAGTCTTGCTATGAAGTACGCTAGGCAGGTGTAGTAATGTTATGCCATTTTCTCTTCACAAAAGACTACGGGATAATATGCCCATATAGTGCATCTGGGTTGACATCCGGCTGGATGCTTTCATCAGAGCGGCCCATTTTCTTCTGCCAAGGCTGTTGTGAGTGGCTTTCGTGGTTGTAGAGACCTCACAAACACACTATACGCGAGTTTAAACTAGCCACTTGCCAACAAAACCACATGCCAGGTAGGCATCACGACACAACAAAACGCCAACCTCCATTAAATACATCTTTATTTTTCTGTACAATTTTGCATAATTGACTTTTTATTATTGTTACATCAGATTAAATACTTTTGAGAGTTCATATCGACAGAGGAGCAATTTGGTGAATCTCAAAATCAGTTACATAAATAAGAATGAATATGTTTATGGGGGTTACAATGTTAATTTGCAATTTCACAGTCGTTAATCGTAAGTAAAATCTTGTGTAGAAATTTGAAAGAAACCAAGCACGATTAATTTTATAGGTATTTTAACACAATTTTCTGATACTGTTCAGTTATTCACTAATTTCTCTAATTTTATTCCGTATCATGTTTCCGCAGGCTTGGAGATCACTCCCCTGATAATACATCCATATATAATTATTTTAATTTTGGCAAACAAATCTTACAGACTGGTGCTCGAACTACATAACTTGCAGAGTGGCAAAAATGCACGCTTATTTGCGAAACTATTAAACTCGAGTTCTAAGTTCTTATCTACAGAACGAACATTCTTCAGGTGAAAGCTATCAAGTCCTTTCAAGACGTCACGTACGATATAAAGACCATTTAAGAGCACTTCAGCTAGCTCAAAAAAAAAAAAAAGGCTTTTTCAAAGCGCTGTATTTCAATATACGGAATGTTTCGTAACTTATGTTACAGACTTTGGAGGTGATTCCTTACGGGAAAACATTACGAAAATGCTGATATGTCCGGAAACGACGTCTAAGAGTAGAATACGCCCCTGAAAGTTGGGCTTTAAAAATATGTTTTTGTTTAATGAAATAAAAATAAATTAATATTAAATAATAATATTTTATCGACGTATGCAAATATTAATTTATTTCCATTTTATTAAACAAAAACAAATTTTAAAGCCCAACTTTTAGGGGTGTTTTCTACCCTTAGACATTGTTTCCGGACATGAGTCAATCGGCATTTTCGTAATGTATTTTTCGTAAGGAATCACCTCCCAACTTCTGTGTCAGCTGCATGTATGTCAGATATATACACAAATACTTAATGGCTCTGCAGTTAAACTTTCTATAGTCTTTCCAACAACAAAATGTGAGTTACCTGGCACTTAAACTGCGTTGCAGAGTGTTAAAAGTCCTGGTTTTTCGACGAAACTACTAAACGTGCTCCCAGTATGTTTACATAGGAAAATACATCATACCCAAAACGAGGAAGGAATGGTACTTTTAAAGATACCACGAATGCTGTAAGCCCTCCAATATATTTAAAAAAATGGCTTTTTCAGACTGTCGTATATTAAAACACACTATCCGGAAACGAGTCGAACTACGATGGGAGCCTGTATTGAACTTTGCTACAGACTCATCATTAATAAAATGATATGGTCACCGCTGTAAGTGCCATAGGTACACGCAGCACTACGAGGACACTGCACGCCAGTTCAGTGCTTTGCGTTTAGTGGCGACAGCGCATTTGATGTGCGCTGCATCTTCGCCCGTATCTCTCCGCGTTTCTCGGCTCCAGATGCGGGGGAAACTGCTTCCGGTATGCGGGTCTTTTGGAAACGGGTCGGGAGCCCAAGCAAAACCGCTGACACCTCGGCCCACCGCATGCACGATGCTTCGAATCAAGCGTATAAGAAAAGTAAATATATGTATACAGGTTGATTCTAAAATCATGGGACAAACATTGAGGGGCGGTGGAGCTCACCAAAACAAACAATTATTGTATAGGAATATATAGACGGGAGTGACACGTTGAGGCACAAACACAAAAACATAACACATTAACGGAAACATAAAATGTTCATAAGCAGCATACTTAACGAGTGATTCCGTACAGAAAATGTTAAAACAGTTGCTGGAAATGCATCCACCAACAGTCACGCATGCTTGGCGACCTCTACATATGGCGTGATTGGCTGACAATGGTGGCGTGCGTGAAATACCCGGCGTATTTGAATCTGTTCACCAATCACTCCACCGACGCTACCAAGCTTGCATTACTGTCGGCGGTAGCAATTTTGAGCAATTATTATAAACATTGCTGTAAAAAGGCATTTAGTGGTGACGTTGTAAATAAACAATGTGTTGCATTTCATATGTTATTTTTGTGTTTGTGACTCAACGCGTCACAACCGCCCATATATTCCTATGTAATAATTGTTTGTTTTAGTGAGCTCTACCACCCCTCAATGTTTGTCCCATGATTTTAGAATCATCCTGTATATTTTTCGTTCAGCTTCGGTGATATTTGGGAACTTCTTCTCATGGCTTTGCGACCACGCATCTATCCGGTGGAGGGCGCGAACTCGGAGGCGCCTTCGGCCGTCGTGCGGTTACCGCTTCCGGCGGATGTCACGCGACTTTTCCGCGGTATAAAATCAGGGCGGCTGTCTCTAGAGTGAGTCTTGAGATCATGAAGACCGTTGAGATGTCGCTCTTTGTCACCGCCCTGGTGAGTAAACTCTGTCAGACTGTCGGCTTCTTTGTTCGTTTACTAAACGGTTGTTGTTACACGGTGGAGATGGTGAAGAGATCTTGGCGGCTGTTGACATCGAGGTCTGGAGAGCAGATGAGGGTGAAGCGAGGTGAGGGCATGGAGCAGCGTGGAGTACGGAAGGGCGGGGATACGGGAGATCCCCGAGAAAACCCGCTGACCAGCGGCATGGTCCGGCACGATTCCCACGTGCGAAAATCCGGAAGAGACCCCGCCGAGAATTAAACCCGGTTCACCTAGGTGAGGGGCGAGTATTCTAACCACTACACCATTGCAACCCCTCGGTTGTAACAGTTCGACAATATTTTAATCAGTGACTGTTATTAACTTCGTTCGTGGAAAGGTAAGTAGTGCTTAAGGTTCCCGCCTACCCAGCGCTTTATTCCGCTTTTGGGGCCGAGAAGCGCGGAATGCGATAAGGACGAAACTGCCACGCGCGTCAAGTGCGCCATCGCCGCTAAGCGCAAGGTTCTCAACTGATGCGCGGTGTTTTCGTCTCATTGCGTGTACCTATGGGACTTTCAGGGGTAACCTTATTATTTTATTCGTGGAAAGTCTGTAGGAAGGTTCAATGCAGGGCCCTTGAGTACTTTAGCATGTATTTGAAGCGTATATTTTGAGACAAAGCAATTTGAAAAAGCCGTTTTAGACATTTTTTTTGAGTACTCTAAGATGGTGTTTCTGATGTACGTGACATCGTGAGAGCACTCAACAGCCCTCGTCTGAAGTGTGTGTACTTGTCGCAGAACAGCACATTGGACGCACGTTTAAGAGTTTCGTAGATAAACGAGTACTTCAAACACACTGCACCGCATGTCAAGCGCCAGGTTGGTGTAAGACGTAACGCCTCGTTATCAGTGAAGTCATTAGAGACGAATCAAGCTGCTTAGAGAAGCAGGAACGGGGAAGGAATAGGCCATGTTCTGCAGTAAGGAATCGTTCCAGCGTATCAGATTGGCCGGAAGGGTATTCGAACCCAGGTCCTCCCGAACACAAGTCCGAAGGTTCACCACCTGCGCCACCTATCTCGGGTTAACTTCATATGTTTTTTATTTCGGTATAGCTGTCAACATTCTTAAATTTTAAATACCCTTTTTGCTTCCTTATACCGTGCTCCTGGCGACTATAATCTATTCACCGTAAACTTCCAACTTTTCTGAGACCCTGATAGACTTCTACTTCCAGGATATTTCTCCACCTCATTCAAACAAAAGGCTAAACCAAGTCTAGAAAATTACACCAATGTGACGGCGCATCGCTTTCACGTACACTCAGAGTAATAAAAATGAGAACTATTTCTTGCTAGGTATTATAACACACATGTTCCCTCCCTGTTTTTGTTCATACTTATAGAAAATAAAATATGATAATTTATAAATGAATATAAGTATAAATTAAAATTAATAAAGAATAGGATATTTATATTTATAACACAAGTATAATATGCTTTTTATACACGACGTATTAAGAAAACAACCAATCACATTGAAGATGGGGTGATTTTTCTAAGGTCTGATTAAAGAAGTCTGAAGAACCTGCGAATATATATTTATATAAGGACCCCATAAATGTAAATATTTGTAGTCAATTGATAATGGTTTTAAAAATATAGCAACGGAAAGTATAAAAAATTTTGGAAAAGGGGGCCACAAGTCTCTACGCTCCTGCTTAACATTTGATCTATATCTTACACACGACGTTATTAATTAAGTACGCGATATTTAAAAATCGACACTCCGGTTCCGGAATCGTGAATCTGTTTTAAAAAAAGGTGTTGATGTTTTTGCGCTCACATTTTTATTCGTCTGAGAGAAAATGATGTTAATATTTATTAGCTTTCTCTTGGACGAATAACAATGTGTTGGCGAAAACATCGATACACATTAATTGCCGCTAGTCGCCGCGGATCCCCACCAGCTCCACGCGCAGGCGCTGCGACAACCCAAGTCCATGCTCATATCGTAGTCGTAAGTCAAGTTCATCGAACGAGAGTACATTTATTTCAATCCTGTTATTAGTCACGATGTTATAGTTACGGAATTTATCCCTGCAAACGTTATATCACCGTTTCTGTCCTGGTACAGGCTGTTGACTGTAAAGTGAGCACTTTTAAGGCCCTTGTTACTTTTTTTCCTTTCAGGCATTTGTTTTATCCTTTAATCACCTTTTGATATAAACATTGCCATGCAAGTAACAAACACATTGCGTATATTCCACGGCGATCCGAAGTTAACCTCCTAAAACTGACATAAAAAAACAGAGTGATTCTAAAATCACAGGACAAACATTGACGGGTGGTAGAGCTCACTAAAACAAACAATTATTGTAAAGGAATATATGGGTGGAAGTGACGCGTTGAGGCACAAACACAAAAACATAACACATTAACGGAAACATTAAATGTTCATAAGCAGCATACTTAACGAGTGATTCCGTACAGAAAATGTTAAAACAGTTGCTGGAAATGCATCCACCAACAGTCACGCATGCTTGGCGACCTCTACATATGGCGTGATTGGCTGGTAATGGCGGCGTGCGTGAAATACCCGGCGTATTGGAATCTGTTCGCCAATCACTCCACCGACGTTACCAAGCTTGCATTACTGTCGGTGGTAGCAATTTTGAGCAATTATTATAAACATTGCTGTAAAGAGGCATTTAGCGGCGACGTCGTAAATAAACAATGTTTTGCATTGCATGCGTAATTTTGTTATTGTGCCTCAACGCGTCACTCCCGCTCATATATTCCTATACAATAATTGTTTGTTTTAGTGAGCTCAACCACCCTTCAATGTTTGTCCCATGATTTTAGAAACAGCCTGTATATTTATAGATTATTATTCCAAACGAGAGGTATTTCAATATTGCTCACTTTACCGTGGATACCCTATATATATCCCCATGTGAAGGTCTGTTTTTAAAGACTTATTTACATCAAAAAGAGTCTACAAAAGTACACGTTTAGGGGTCTCGGGACACTCCTCTCGACGAGGCAGTTTCCGGGAAAATTGTGAGTAGAAACGCCGCATCACGCGATGCGTGCGATAATAATGCAAAATGCCATACACACAGCTCCATTTAAAACGAGAGATGAAAACTCTTTCCGGAAATCATAAACCTGGTAACTACAAATTAAATGCCCACTCCCAGTTTTCACGCGGGACTCGAAATGTCATTGTGCACGGCGCATCATTCAAACCCCCCTCTAATCACGGGAAGCATTAAAGGTCCATGTAAAAATATATTTTTTTTCGACATAACGTGAACCTTTGTGGTGGTTACGAATTATTTAAAACAGAATATACTCTGTTTTCTCTTTTTCAGCTTTATGTAATCAGGTCAGGTAACATTGTTTAATGGGGCGTTATTACACTAATATATTATGCTTATAATAAAAGGTTCTACGCAAATTTGGTACGTATAAATTACTAATATTTTTAAATCTACTTTTCTCTCAGAGAAGCAAAACGCGGCTTAACGTTTCTGCGTTTATTAATTGCTTAAAATTATTTAATAGGATATAGAGCAGAAACAATTTGTTCCCGCTTATTCTCGAACATGTGCAACAGGCTATGGGCTAAATGAGTCATAAATTAAATTTCCCCGTCAACTAAAAACACGTTTTGGAACAAACACAGTGATAAACGTCTCAAATTTCAGTAAAAATTCTGTACTTTAGTAGTACGGTATACTGAAGCGATGGCTCGTTACAATGCATCTAGGGCCCAGTAGAAATTTCTAGACACTTACATAAAATGTTAGCGATCTTCCACACAGTACCCAACTTCTAAAACTGGCAATAAACTATGCACTTATTTAATGGTTCCAGTGGCCTAATTATAGGCTGTTAGCGGCTGTTCAGCTGATCGGATTCTTTAGATATCATATTGTAGAGAATTTAAAGCGGAAACCAACGATACGTTGATCATCAAAATCGGATAAGTGGTTCGCGAGAAATGAGGGTTTCAATTTCACTGAAGATTCCATCCAGGAACTCAACATTTAGTTTTCAGGCCCTAGTTACTTTTTTTCCTATCAGCCTGTTTTTATGTTCGCACCACTTTTTAGAATAGATATTGCCATGCAAGTAATAAACAGTTTGTATATATTTCACCGGACTCATATGTTAACGTCTAAGGCTTCAATAAAATATGTTTATTGACTGTTATTCGGAATGAGCGGGTTTCAACAAGTGCTCACTTTACTGGGAACAGCCTATATATGCGTGTACACCGGGTTGTACAGTAAGCTGCGTTCTATAGATGTGTGTACACCGGATTGTACAGTAAGCTGCGTGGATACGCGAATTAATAAATGCGCTGTTTCCCCCGGTTCGTTTAATTAGTCCAACATCAATTTTTTTCCGAAGACTGAATGATTTCTCAGTCCTTTCTAGGCATCCTGGGCGTTCGAAGCCACACCAGGGGAAAAAAACGCCGATCTAAACTTTACTCTTTCTTAGATTTTTTCCTGGATGCGCGACGCATGAATCACGATTTCCGAGAGATCGTGATTCACGCGTGGTGGAATGGGGGAAAATCGCGGGGTCCCAGCATGTGAGCAGCGATGTTGATAAAATGTAAGTCGAAAAATTTCGTAGGGGTTTTTGCGGGCGCCCGTCTTGTGGCCCAAAAGCGTAGTGGTTTAAAATGATTCAAGGTCGAGTGACTTTTAGATAAAGTCATTATTTACGCTAAGTTAGTTCACGCAAATCTTTTTTTGTACCAAATGGATATTACAACGAACATATTTATTCTAAGGGGCTCAAAGGCCATGGAAATGTGTTCCGGTGGGCTAATGTCCGGAACATAAAATCAAAAACAGAATGTGAACTACTCAATGCATTTTGATAGCGTTTCGTTTATTGGCTTTATATTCGGATTGACTAAACCATCACACACGGCAATAATTAATAAAATATATAATTTTTTTTAAAATTAATGACTCTTTTTAAAATTATGATTTAGAGAAACTTCAAAATAAGCACATATTTAAAAATAATAGTTTCAAAACCTATAAAATTTTAAGCTGTACAACTTTTACAAAATAAAAAAAACACAACTTTGAGAGTATTTCATCTTCTCGAAGCTCCCGTTAAAAACTTTGTTTTAAAACAGTATTTTATTCCTTCAAAATAAGACTTGTTGGCAATATATATTGGCTAATTTTAAGACTTTTATTTAAGAATTTCTAGATTTTGTGGTATTTACCCCCTGGTTTTTCGCAAAATGTTTTGCTAATTTTAATTGAAAATTACACATTAAATCAAATATTGTTGTTTGCATTCAAATATTTTGTCCGTAAATAGAACCCCATAAAAATATTTCAAGTAGTAGGTCAAAATGGCCCTTGGAAGGGGAAATCGAACACAACCAATGTTAATGAACGTATCCACGCAGTTAACATGTAGTGTATGCATTGGCTCTGTGTTATCGTTTTTTTTTCGGCGCCATATCGCAGTGGTTTCTAGCAGGGAGATGCTGAGGTTGGCGCACCTGCTCCTTTTCCCCAAGTACGACTCTCACTATGCTACATCCTGTATAGACTGTTCACAGCTAATTGAGCACATTTGAAATCAACCTTTGAAAAATGTCACTGCTCCTATCTGCATATACTTTGGACACTCTGACTGTCACGCTCCCGGCAAAGTTGGCAACGACGGAAGGAAAGTAGTTCCATAATTAAACGTTGAATTAAAATCGCGAGGTGAACTTTTGTGGGTACTGCAGTGAATTGTTTTGCTTTCTGCCTTTTTCGAATGCATGTACGTCTAAGAATNCTTTTGCTTTCTGCCTTTTCGAATGCATGTACGTCTAAGAATAAGCAAACTTGTGAGGTAAACACCTTTCTAATAATTCCACAGTTTCACAGGACCGACGCAGGAATAAAGTGACGGGGTCCACGGCACTGTTAATTTTACGCAAAGAAAATGAATGTACAGCGAGCATGCAAGTAGATCCTAAGCAAGGCTCTCAAAAATTTCCAGTTTACCGTATACACCGTATAAATACAGTAGTTATTAAAAGTGATTCATGCATAAGCACATTTAATTTTTTCTTTGACTTGTGCGTATAAAATCGTACAAACCTCAAAAAAGGTTCTGCCCANGGAAGGAAAGTAGTTCCATAATTAAACGTTGAATTAAAATCGCGAGGTGAACTTTTGTGGGTACTGCAGTGAATTGTTTTGCTTTCTGCCTTTTTCGAATGCATGTACGTCTAAGAATAAGCAAACTTGTGAGGTAAACACCTTTCTAATAATTCCACAGTTTCACAGGACCGACGCAGGAATAAAGTGACGAGGTCCACGGCACTGTTAATTTTACGCAAAGAAAATGAATGCACAGCGAGCATGCAAGTAGATCCTAAGCAAGGCTCTCAAAAATTTCCAGTTTACCGTATACACCGTATAAATACAGTAGTTATTAAAAGTGATACATGCATAAGCACATTTAATTTTTTCTTTGACTTGTGCGTATAAAATCGTACAAACCTCAAAAAAGGTTCTGCCCANCATGCATAAGCACATTTAATTTTTTCTTTGACTTGTGCGTATAAAATCGTACAAACCTCAAAAAAGGTTCTGCCCATCTGTAACTGGTTGCAGATGAAGAATAATCCATTGGACAGTCACCGCATTACAAAAAAAAAAAAAAAAGACATTCGTCAAGTCTGACGTAGTATTCTGTACAAACAGTGTGTATTTTCATCCCTTATTTTCTCTTCAGACATCCCTCTCTAAAAAAATATTCCTCTGCACTCTTCTTTGTTGACGTACGAGTTTGCTGACGTTGGCCTCAATAGCTCTCTGACGTAGATCTCGAAGGTCCTAATAAAACTTTGAAAAGGGCGTAATGAGGTAACGAATTTGCCTTCATATTCTTGGAATGATTATCGGTCATGAAGAATAACCACACCCAGGACATTGTTTTTACTACACTCTTAATTTACTGAACAGTTCATATTTCAAATTCTTAAAATTCAGCAATTTAAAAAAGTTGAACTATTGACGGAAATCTTTGTAAGTTATACGTTTTACTGTAAAAAGGAGTTGTACATGCTACTACACGGTAAACTGTAACGATAGTGCAAAAGCTCATTCGTCTTATAGCAACAGGCCTACGAGCAGGAGAAGAAAACGTATTATAGAAAAGCAGAAATGCGTAAAAGTAAAAAATTATTTACAGAATAAAATCCAGAAATATTTTTTCTACGCTGTTGATAGCTGACAACAAAATATGATAAGTCTAAGAATAACAAATGTAAATATTTTCGGCTCTCATGACCTCGTTAGGAGTTTCTCCATTCCATGTACTCGAAGCCTATATATATATTTAAATATATATCGAATTACTATGTTTGTATTTGGCAAATAAAAGATTTTAGAGCAGTTTGCAATGTTTTTACACTTATCAGTAGAGTAAAAACTTCAAAAACTAAATCATTTCTAAAAAATGTTTTAATTTAATTACAATCTACAAATTAATATTTATTACACACGTATTTCATGTTAAAGATAACCAACGACAGCTTTACGTCTTGGTGCATTTATTAAACGTAACAATCAGTTGCCAGAGTTTTCATTTAGCTTTTACTGTCAAAGAAATACAGTCCTTTCCAGGTTACCTACAAAGGCTTTGGCTTTCAGCGCACCTCGCAACGATCATAATACTTACTATGAATGACGATTGACATTTTGTTATTAATTTTCATATTTAATATTTGTAACGACGCAAACGTTGTTTCTTTATCTATCTATGTAAGTGTTCTGCTTGTAAATGAATACTGCTGATTTACGAAATGTAATCTTGTAAATATAACGTGGCCTGTACTTTGACAATAATACTACTGTCTGTGTGGAAAAAGTTTTTTTTCTTCTATTTTTGTAAATAACGTATGAAGTCAGCAGTTAGGTTATAAAAAACCAAAGCATTATTATCCTGTATACAGATGGCTGCTGTTAAAGCATATTCCCAGGTCTGGGACGATTTGGAGCCCCATAGAATACAGAAGAAAGAAGTGAACTGCAATGACAACCACAGACTAGGAAGGCGAGTGAGTAATTTAGCGTGAAAATTACAGAGATGGCTGCTTTTTAAACCGCTTATTACTTGGGGAAACTAATTTTTTTTTGCAAACTAGTGTATGTATGCTTATTATATTATAATTTGTCATTTGAATTCATACTTGCTGATAAGATGAACAACCAACATCGAGAATGCTAATTTACTCTTAGATGTAATAAATAGTAAAATTTTGTAGAGATAGTGCACAGAATAATAGCCTGTGGACCCTCTTGGGCAAGCGTTCCTGCTCTTTCATTACAGTTGGACCTCGACCGTGTTGTGTATGGTGCGGACTGTTTGGATGTTCTTAAAAAGTTTATTAAGTGGACCTCAGTGAACTTGAAATGGAAAATTCGTGAAGAAACGGAAAAATCCTAAAAAAAAAAAAATAATAAGCTGGGAAACCATATTGTATGGAAAATTGATGTCAACCCGCAAAATTGAATGCGTAATAATATTGTTTTCTGTATTTTTCTGCTTAAGGACAGGTACTTAACTGCAGCGATACAAGGTAACCGAAGTCGAGTGATGATGTATCAGATTTTCCTCTGATGTGACAGTTTCCTGTGACACATTGAGTACATATATGTATCAAGGAAAGTAGTGGTGGTGTTTCAGCAAATTGAAAGAATTGGGAAGACAAGCTGGGGCCTTAGTTTTAGAACACTCAAAATTATTTATGAAGCAGTGTTAGAGCAGTTATATCATATAAGGCCATAGTTTGGCATACTCGAGCGGAGCTTGTGTGGCACAGAAGGAAGCTCATCAGTGCCTCGAGAGCGGTGCTGATGACTCTAACGGGTCACCTCCAGTGCAGTGGCGTGTGGTGAACTGTTGCGAGGTAAGCCGGCGTTATCCGTGTGCTGTACACGTTTGCTTGCTAGTTTGCACTTCCACCACTAAAACGTAGCTCGGCAGGTGACGCCACAGGACGCGTGAAATGCGTACCTCACTGCTCGCTTGTGAGTGGTCGGAATGCATTCAGTTTCTCTAGGCTAAACTGTGGTTACCGGCTCCTGCTGCATGCACCGAGAACGTACAGCAGTGAGCAAGCACCAGCTTACCTCGCAACACTTCACCACATGCCACTGTTCCAGTGTTAACTCGACTATTGCCAGTTGATCTATTGGTGAGATACCGTGGCATCGTGATGGGGAGGACGAAGACCGGAAGACTGTTCAAGGAAGACAAACTGGAACTTTTGGATTGAAATCTTCAAAAGTGGGAAGAGTCATGGTGAACTGCATAAAAGGGAAGAATCTTGAGCTGATGCCGAATGTCAGAATAAGTATAAACTGGACATGGCTTTCCCTGAACCACTACATCACCCAACTATGCACAGGCCATGGGTACTTCAAGGCGAAGCTCCACAGTTTTAGGTTGGTGGAATCTCCGCTGTGTGGCGTCTGTGGTATTGGTGATACCATGCAGCATGTAATGACAGAATGTCTGAAGACTGAAGACATCAAACAACGGCAGAAATGTATAGTCGAAAGAAAGGGAATTCACTTACAATTGGAAAATAGATTGAAAAATCGAGTTCTTCATAAGATCTGGGGTGAATTCGCCATAAAGATTGGAAAAAGTCTTGAAGAATGTGACAAGTGGCGAGAGCTTTACAAGGATCCATAATGGGGGGATTTGGTTAAAGTCTTCAAAGTATGAAGTCTAAATTTTTCTGATTGGTGAGGAAGACAGGCTTTACTGAGAAAACCGGTAGTATACCGTGTAATGGTACTTAGAACTTTGAATGACCTGAAGAGAGAAAAGAAGGAATTTCCATGCACTACCTTACTCATCAGAGTACAGTTCTAGTGCGTGAGGATGTAGGGTGTGCCTGCCTTCGGACCGTACCTATTTGTCAAGGGAATATGAGTCATGGACTCCCCAGGTAAGTTCTCCCTGGGCAAGGAAGGCATTCGGGCGTTCGAGGTGTCATGGCAGTACCATGCCGTAGTTATCTGAGTCTGGTATCTCGCGCATGGGCGATGATGCGATGTACNTTCGAGGTGTCATGGCAGTACCATGCCGTAGTTATCTGAGTCTGGTATCTCGCGCATGGGCGATGATGCGATGTACCTTGGATTCTACATTGGCTCTCTCACTAATTGGCAACCCAAGTCGCNTTATCTGAGTCTGGTATCTCGCGCATGGGCGATGATGCGATGTACCTTGGATTCTACATTGGCTCTCTCACTAATTGGCAACCCAAGTCGCCTTGCTTGGTGCTTCGGCACCCGCAATCCCTGGGTTTAAGCAAATTGGGCAGCATTGGTGACTTCCCAATCCATCCCTCCAACCAAGGAGTATCTGCCCTGATGAATGGACCAGCAATGTACCAAGGAAGATCCACTAGGTGGGACATTGGACTTACTAGCGCTCAGGCCGTTGGGCCACAGGGCCCAAGAATAAATTCGTGGTGCTGGAAAGCCCCTGTGGGTAAAATACACTAAATACATGGTAACCATAAGCAGTGCAACTGGCGATCAGATAGGCCCCATCCTAGGTTCTCTAGGAAGTCCGATCCCTGAGGTTGGACTCGTGGTGGCAGCAGTTGAAACTTCGCATGCGGGATGAAAACTGGAGGGTTCCCCGCCCAGAGAAGGCTCGATGCAGTGAGAGGCATAGAGCTCCAGTTATGGCCTGGAAAGTCAGTGGAGGTTGGACAATGCCTAGGTGGGACCACAGGTGACTCTGAGTGTGAGGGTCTCAGAGGATGTGGAAAGGGAGTGGACGACATATCGCAGAATCATACGATGTGTCGTTCGTTTGACGGTCTCGTTAAGGTGCCATGCTGAAAAATTGATTTCGATTCTGAGTGAATTANCATACGATGTGTCGTTCGTTTGACGGTCTCGTTAAGGTGCCATGCTGAAAAATTGATTTCGATTCTGAGTGAATTAACTGTCTCATATTACCTAAGGCACGTTAACTATGACGAGTGTTGCTCATAAAAGTTTCGTAAGTTGGTGGTACTGCTGCTTCGAATCTTTGCTTATTGGTAAGTAAACGAGCAAACAGTATTTTTATAACTTCAAAATTATTGTAATATTTCACTGCAAAATGTAGTTTAAATAATTTAGTTCATTCAGAATATTATTAATTTTGACTGCAAAGCATCGTCAACATATCCGATGTACCGCGCATTAACCCCTTGACGTACACATTAAGTCTTAGTTTCAGATTATGCAAAAAAAGAAACTTGTTGTGTGAATTGTACTTAATAGTTTCTTAAAACTGCAGACACTTTCGAAGCTATGGAAAGGGTTTAAATAGATCCATGGCACAAGAAGTAACCAATAATAAAATAGTTGGTGTGTCAGCAGGAGCCAATAGCATTGCTCAGGGAAATGCAGTGTCGGTATTGGTGCTATCTTCTGACATTGTACAGAACCGAGCATGATGTTACCTATTCTGCAACATGTCAGACGTGAACGAGTACACTCGGGATAATATGTTAAGGGGTTAAATATCATTGCAGAATGCATGCACAATAGATAAGCATTACCAATTTTCTTTAATTACCTGCTGTCTTATTTTACAATTTATTGANTGCAGAATGCATGCACAATAGATAAGCATTACCAATTTTCTTTAATTACCTGCTGTCTTATTTTACAATTTATTGAGGCACAAAATTTAAAATTTTGGCACACTGGTGAGCATTTAAGACGATAATATTTAATGAGTTAAAATGCGTTACCGTATACGAATATGCCAACCTCAGCAGTATCTTTTAGCAAATTTTTAAACTGGGTGTACGGTTTTCCTACTATTTATCGGTGAATTTTTTAATTGAGTGTGTATTTTGTCACCATTTCATATCATGCAAAAACTACGAACGATTTTTCTAAACTTTAGTGCAAGCACATCTTACATAAATAATCTTCCAAAACTAACAAGATTTCGTTTTAAAATCGTTCAATACATTTTTGTGTTAATTTATTAGCTAGCTCATTTCGCCTACGAAAATATATACTTACAGTAGTGCAGCATGAAGATTTTAACATACATATCGGAAGAATATGTTACATATTAATTTATATAATGAAGTATTAAGGTGTTTGCGAGCAAAGCGTCTCTGATTAAATTGGTAGCTCTCTCAATAAAACTCTCGCTGTATATCTCGCATGTCTTGTAACGTGACATTTGAGCGTCATANTTTAACATACATATCGGAAGAATATGTTACATATTAATTTATATAAGGAAGTATTAAGGTGTTTGCGAGCAAAGCGTCGCTAATTAAATTGGTAGCTCTCTCAATAAAACTCTCGCTGTATATCTCGCATGTCTTGTAACGTGACATTTGGGCGTCATAAATAAGACATTGCCGTCATACTCGTGTCGCGTCATAGATGGACCGGTGGTTGCATTTTGTTTTCAGACATCTTACTTGTTTCGCGTCTTTCTTAAGATGGAGCAAACACAGATCCGTAACATACCCACTGGCTGATAGCTGTTACAATCCTCAGGAAGGTTGGGCGTGGCTAGTTCGATGGGTTAAGCACGCAGTGACGTGGGAACAGCTTTCCTTGAGTGCCGATTACGTGTAACTCTACGTCAACATTTGCGGTTGAGCAACGGAGTTGCCGGTCACCCGTTTGCGATTTCAAATGGGTGGACGCAAGCATTGGTGTCACGAGCGTGTCAGACGATGGGGGCCATCAATTACTCCTTGTAATGCGATGTTGAGTACCCCGCAACCCCTCGCAGGACAAAAAACACCTGCTGTTCTCACCCATGTACAAATGCCTGCTATATTCCGAAGCTACTGGTAATTCTAGAAGACAAGAAGAGCTATGTCGTGCACCGTCACATCCTGAAGCATACACTGCAACTCGGGATGAAACTTGTCAAAATTCACCATGTGCTCCAGTTCGAACAATCGCCATGGCTGAAACCATTCATCGACTTAGACACCGCGAAATGGCTTGTGGCCATAAACGATTCCGAAAAATAACTCTTCGAATTGGCGAACAGCATTAAGTTCGGAAAATTGATGGGAAGTGAAAAAGAAAACCGACAAATATCGGAGTTCGTGTGCAACGAGAAAGGGCTGCAGAAACTGGTGACCAAGCGAAAGTTCCTGAATCGTACCAACTATGACGAAATTCCGACCCTGTCAATCTACAGCATGGAAACCTACTTTTCGATGAGCTGATGTACATGGGGTTCGCGGGGCTTTTACCTGTCGAAGACACCCATGTACAGATTCCATTACGAAATCATTAAGGCACGCTGTGAAGATGATCCCTAGCTCCTGTGCATGGGCACAGAAACATTCCTGTATGACACTTGAATCCAAAACTTCTACAACGATATGCTCGCGGATGCATGGTTATTCACCGAGTTTGACACGTAATAACTGAATTTTCCGGCCTCCGTGCAAAATTACACTCGCGTATGTGCTATGATAATGTAAAAGCCACCCAGACGTAGCCTATGTAGTATAAACCAAATCTGATCTGCCCATTATGTAGCTGCATTACAAGAACATTCTTTAATTTTCTTAAGAGATTTTTTTATCATAATTTTAATCATATTGATTTTCGGCTCATGCTCAATCCTCTTCTCGTTTGAAACTACACCACCATTCAAAATATTTTTCCATCTTAATAACGATTGATTTTCTTTGAGTTTACACGTGTAAACCATGTAGATTTGTGTAGTTGAGTAGCTTTCCTACATTTAAAGATTACTTTCTCTTGGTATTTTTCTTTTGCTTTCAAAAATTCCCACGTTTTAAAAATAATATTAATAGTGATTGTCCATGACTTCCAGTTCTTTCTAAAGCTGAATCGATTTTTAAATTGTAATTTTATACATATCATAATACGATATTTTTATTATATAACTAGACCTTTGTAAGTTTTTTAATTTGAAATGTCTTGGAAGGCACGATTTCGAAATATGCGTTCCGTACCATTACACGTTGTTTCGTTACTTTCTTCATAGTAAAAATGTTTTTTTACGACTTATTTTGTCATTTTAAATTACTCAATCAATATTTTATATTGTATATGGGCATCTATTTATGTATATATTACACATATAATAGTGTTGCTTGCTTGATTGATAGCTCGAGATTGTTCGCTCATTTATTCTTTAGGTTTTATTGGTTTTAATAATTTTTCTGTGGGTTTCACTAAATAAATTTTAACGCTGTTTTCTTCAACATATAATTATATCTAAAAATCCGAGTTAGTCTTAATAAGAATGTCAGATTCGATAATAACTTTTCACAAATTTAAATGAAAAATATTTTCCCACTTGTTATTAAGGAATAAGTAACATTTCTATCAAATAAGGGAGGGGGGAGGAACTATACTTTCACGAATCTTATAAACATTTTAAAGAATCTCTCAAGTCAGAAAATATTTTAATTTGTGAGAAGAAAAAAAAAAGGGTTGTTATGGTTTCGATTTTTGAAAATATTTTACTTCCTGAAATCAGAAATTATTTTCATATGTTGGTTTATGAAAATATTTTCATTCATCAAATCAAATCTTTTTTTATTGGCTAAGTAATATTTTATCCTTGATTCATGATAGTACTTAAATGTATGAAATAAAAATAATTTTATTTCTAGAATAATAAAATAACACTAATCCTAAGGAAAAGAACATTATTCCTAAGAACACTAAGTATCTTAAAGAATGTTAGCTTTCCTAAGATTTTTTTTTGTTGCTTTTCAAAAAAATAAATTGGTGGGACTAAGCTATGCTGAAAGTTGTCAAAAACTAGCAAATTGGTGAAACAAATTATGTATACTGTTGTTTTCGATTTTCAAAAATCTGATTTTCTGGTTTAAGGTGGTCCAGAACCAGTATTACTTCTTATATGCCTCATTTATCGTGGCCACATTAATTTCCTTTGTTTATAAATACCAACAATATAATGTTATGTTTAAATATTAAGCAGAACCGCACTGTACACTGTAAACGAAGATGTTTCATAAAGTATATTATACAAATAAAGAAAATCATATTCTAACAGATAAGGAATCAGTTTTGTCAAATAAGAAACAAGAAAATTTTGTGTAATTTATTTGTGAAACATTATAATAATACAATGTAATTTGTTTTTGTAGCGCACTATCGAGAAATGCCATAACTTGGTGTACTTGGATGTTAGAAACCCCGGGCTCCATGGCTCCTGTCATCAAGGTCCACACGATTATGGTCCACACGAAATAATACAGACGCATCAGAGTGAGCACCACGGATCATCCGAGTCAGACATTCAGTCATTAGAAGGATCAACACTGGAAGAAAAACAAGGAAAATTCAAACTTGGACCATTCCAAGATGGAGATCATAGTCAAGGACTATTTATTCGACATTTTGGACAAACCGGTAGACATCGTGGGAAACACATGGTAAATATTCGGTCATTCATGAGATATTCATGTGCCACCCTCGATACATAATGAGCGACCTTTGGAATATAATGGGCCACCCACAAGGTGTAAACGAGCTCCGGGAATTATGAGGTTATCCTTGGGCTTCAATAATCGACTGCCAAGTTATAAACCACCGCTAAGACTTCATAACGGGTTACCAAAAATAAATATACCAGTCCTGAAATCCAATTGGCCATCCTCGGGGTATAAACTACCCCTGGGACCTAATAACTCACCTCCAAGAGTTAAACCATTCCTGGGACCTAATTACCCACTACCAAGAGTTAAACAACCTCTGGGACCTAATGGCCCACCACCAAGACCTAAACCATCCCTGGGACCTTATGGCCTACCACCAAGACCTAAACCATCCCTAGGACCTAGTGGCCCTCCACCAAGAGTTAAACCACCCCTGGGACCTAAACCATCCCTGGAACCTAATGGCCTACCACCAAGACCTAAACAACCCCTGGGACCTAATAGCCAACCACCAAGAGTTAAACCACCTCTGGGACCTAATGGCCCACCACCAGGACATAAACCATCCCTGAGACCTAATGGCCTACCAACAAGACCTAAACCATCCCTAGGACCTAGTGGCCCACCACCAAGAGTTAAACCACCTCTGGGACCTAATGGCCCACCACCAAGAGTTAAACCACCCCTGGGACCTAAACCATCCCTGAGACCTAATGTCCTACCACCAAGACCTAAACCACCCCTGGGACCTAATGGCCCACCACCAAGAGTTAAACCACCCCTGGGACCTAATGGCCCACCACCAAGAGTTAAACCACCCCTGGGACCTAATGGCCCACCACCAAGAGTTAAACCACCCCTGGGACCTAATGGCCCACCACCAAGAGTTAAACCACCCCTGGGACCTAATGGCCCACCACCAAGAGTTAAACCACCCCTGGGACCTAATGGCCCACCACCAAGAGTTAAACCACCCCTGGGACCTAATGGCCCACCACCAAGAGTTAAACCACCCCTGGGACCTAATGGCCCACCACCAAGAGTTAAACCACCCCTGGGACCTAATGGCCCACCACCAAGAGTTAAACCACCCCTGGGACCTAATGGCCCACCACCAAGACCTAAACCACCCCTGGGACCTAAACCATCCCTGAGACCTAATGTCCTACCACCAAGACCTAAACCACCCCTGGGACCTAATGGCCCACCACCAAGAGTTAAACCACCCCTGGGACCTAATGGCCCACCACCAAGAGTTAAACCACCCCTGGGACCTAATGGCCCACCACCAAGAGTTAAACCACCCCTGGGACCTAATGGCCCACCACCAAGAGTTAAACCACCCCTGGGACCTAATGGCCCACCACCAAGAGTTAAACCACCCCTGGGACCTAATGGCCCACCACCAAGAGTTAAACCACCCCTGGGACCTAATGGCCCACCACCAAGAGTTAAACCACCCCTGGGACCTAATGGCCCACCACCAAGAGTTAAACCACCCCTGGGACCTAATGGCCCACCACCAAGAGTTAAACCACCCCTGGGACCTAATGGCCCACCACCAAGACCTAAACCATCCCTGGGACCTAATGGCACACCACCAAGACCTAAACCAGCCCCGGAACATAATGGTGCATCCTCAGGAAGAAATGGAAAACGCAAGAAGAAAAATAAGTCATCCAAGGAAACAAATGACTCACCATATGGAGATGATGAGTCACCGCCAGAACCAGAACATGATGGCCTATCCATGGAAAACGACTCACCCGAAATATATAATGACTCATTTGAAGTAAATAATGTGTCACACACACAACGCAATGAATCATCTTTGGGACATAATAGGACAACTCCAGGACCTCATGAGCCGCCCACAAGACATAATGGCTCATCCATGAGACCTTATTTTTTCCCTCTGGTACATATTGGGCCTTCTCTAATACATAATAACCCATCTATAGAAAATCATGTACCACACCCAGGACAAAATGGTTCACCTAAAGGACATAACGTACCACGCATGGGACATCAAGGACTACCCCAATGGGATGGCCCCCATCCGCACAGAGAACACAGCCCTTCACAATCGTTTGGAGGTATGTAGCTCATTTAACGAGAAAATGATAAATCATTAACTCTAAGTAAAAGTGATACTTTCTGTGAAATTATCGAGACATATGTTAAAATTTCCAACATCGTAAATGGTGACATGAAAACCAACTAGGAGTAATTAACAATACATTCATTACATGTTTAAAAAAAACCTTCATGCTTTCTGATACATTATGTAGTATATGCAATATGTTTGACAATTGGTTTAAAATTTAGGTTTTTTTATATTTAGTTAATTTAATTTGTAATTAATGTGACTGGAAAAAATCAGAGAAACTATGTTTGGAAATCATATCTTATAAAGTATTATAAATTTCGAAGTTTTTTTCCTAATTCGCGGAACAGTGCAATTGAGAAAAACTTTAAATACGTTCAATGAAAGAGTGAGAACGTTCCTTGTTGAGGATCTCGATTGAAAACTCAGCAAATATCTTATTACAGTTTGGGAACAGTTTTGTGATGAATTTGCGTTCCACTTCATATATCTTAATATCTATTTATAGGTTTAATAATTTATTTTACTCACAAACAGTATTGTGCTTTCTTTTTATTTTTTTATGCAATATAAATATAGTAAGAACTGAGGTAATAGTAAAATAAATATCTTTCAAAGATTTCTATGAAGCCTTACTGCCACCCTTGTTTTGCTCCATGAAGTTTTGCAGAAGAAAAATATGTGAACATTTTCAGATTATTACACTGTCCCCAGTCCAATGTAAAAGGGCATACACCTGCCTCTATACAAATTTGGTATAGACGCGAAGAGAAACGCTTCTTCCGTATGAGGGAGAAACACTTCGTTCTCGCCTCTCTTTTCTGATACTGTATCAGAAATGTGGGCCATGAGCAAAGCAATTGTGATTGTTTACTCCACATAGTTATTAACTTCTATGCACAAGGCATTTCATTATCTGCATATGCCCTCCACGTGTGATTAACCCAAGCATAGACCAGCAGGAGCTGCACACTGGTTCTGGGTTGAGTTGAAGAAAAGGGGACAAAAATAAAATTTTATAACCATGTAAACCCCTCAGGAAGACAGGATCCAAAAAATTACACTGTATGTTGGCCAAGAATCGGTCACACAACCACAACCACTTTCTTCCCTCAAACCCTCAATCCCTCTCCCGTCTGGAGGGTGACGGATACTATACTTGATTTTCTGTGAGGGTATTTCCATCCCATCCCTCTGGTGTGTGTTGGGTGTTGACAGGGGTTGGTTGTATTGTGTAAGGAGTAGGGGGAGTATGTAGATGTGCAGTGATTGGCCAAGGTGCGATGTGCACCTAAGTGCCTTTTGGGAAAATCAGAACTACGTAAATTTTATAAGGTTGGGGTAGGAAGCTCATTTGTTCGACTCTTACTTACTGTGGGTCGATTCTCACTCACTGGGGTTCGACTGTTATTGAGTTTCGAGTCTTAGCGATAATAAATTCATGTAATTACACTATTAAGTAGAATAATTATCATAAAAATGGCATAATGGTCTGTAGTGAGCTTACACAATATGCACATATGAAAATATGTAGTTACATGCTATGTAACAGTGAGTACTTGGAATAGATTAATTATTGCAATGATATATCTAAGTATTTGTCTGACCACCACCAGCTATCGAAGCTGGCGAGGGCAATTACTCCAAGAAAATTTAGTAATTCGCATAACAAATGCATAATGGATATCCTAGAAATAGTGCGCCTGCAGGGAGTTTTCTACAAGCAGTATCGCCTTGCAGCTTACCAAGCTGATCTGATATTTAACTTGTCTCCATCCAGAGGGAAATGGGTAACTCGACTAGAATCCTGCAGTTAGGGACTCTTGAATAAGCTGTGTGAATTTCTGCAATTTAATGAACATGGAGAGGTGCTGGATCAAAATCAAGCAGCATCCATCAGAGTCAGAATCACCACTCAATCAGGATATATTAGCATTTCCATCAGAGTCAGTAACATCCCCATAAAAGTTAACATCACCATCGTCGCCACCAGCATCTATCCAGTCTTCCATCTGTTCCTAACCATACACCAACTACCAACATCACATTCATCTTTGTTGATTATATCTCGGACTCCATCGCCACTATCATTAACTACGCCTCCGCAAGTTCAGGTGATACCCACCGACACTGACAATACCTGGATCTATATTTGGATAGTCACCAGAGCAAATATTGAAGTGAGGCAGTTACTCCTGGCTATTCTTCACGGTATAACTTATCTAGTACCAATCCCCTAACTTCAATGGTGGCGAGAGGCCAAGGTTTTCTCGAGAGGGGAAAGGGGGAAGAGATTTCGATGGCTCTTAACACCGAGGTCTTGAGAGCCGATGAGGATGAAGTGATGTGAGGATGCAGCACCGTCGAAATGAAATGACGGGTGAAACTGGAGATCCCAAGAAAACCCGCCGACCAGCGGCATCGTCCGGCACGATTCCCACAGGCGAAAATCCGGGAGCGACCCTGCTGGGAATCGAACCCGGTTCGTCTTGGTGGAAGACGAGTTGAATGACCACTACACCACCGCTGCCCCGGTATCTCCAGAGGCACAACACAAATTGATCAGAGGCTGAGCAATGACTTACACAAAAATTCAACACTCACAGTATTTTACGTATGGGAGGGGTCAGCCAAGGTCGTAGATATAATCGAAAGAAATTATCGACCTCCATACCTCGTACTAGAAAAATTTTCAAGACACAATTTTTCCAAATGGCATTTAGGCACCTTAAATTCTAATAAACGATGCAAACCGCTCCTCATCTTCCCGAAGAGTTTTCGTGTGATGTGCCTTGTTTATTCCGCTTGGATCAAGAACCAGCATGCAGCCCGTAATGGGGCCGAGCACTTATCGTCACATGTTGCACTAAAACACGTAATCAGCTAGAAGATGGCCTGTGTGTGCCATTTTTGCTAGCTAGTTAGCTGTAGCTCATTTTAAATACTAACTAATTAGATACGATGTAACTTTTGGAAGCATTCGCCAAATTCACTGACGAGTAGCCTGTAACATTAAAATAAATAAATCCAAAATATCAGTATCGTAACCCAGAATACTGGCCATACGAGACAATAACAGTTTTCCAAACTGATATTATGATATGTGTTGACAATTGGAATTTGCTGTTTCCTTTACACCTCAAATCTGAATTGTTCATTTCGAAATATCTGAAACTTTGAAGATGTGGTTTTGTTTTTTGGCTCTATAAAATTGCATTATTTCGACGGACTGTGTTTATCCGTTGTTGTTTTTTTAGTTAGCTTGATGCTATGAAAATATAGCAATCAAATTTTATCTTGTTAATTAATATCTGTATATGCTTTTCAATTGCTTTGTTTATAACCATTTTTTTTTTGTTCTGAGAATTTATGAGCAATCGCTAACAAATCCAATGAAAATAATTAAACAAACTTATTTTAACCAAAAATATTTTTCTATTTTTGGAGCAACCTAATGAAACCATTCGAGAACCGACTGGAATGTTCTTATTTCTCAAAAGCTTCACTAAGGCAGACTGAGAAATAATTATTTTTAATAATGTCAGTTATATAATATTCTCTCTTCACTGACTGTTTGCATACAGTTTTACTGCCATTTTAATACAAATCACAAGCGGGTAACATCTGCGCGTATTCTGAACATTTTACCTGTAATTCCATAATGAAATACATTATACGTCTAGTTTATTTTCTTCTGGAATTTTTTATTTTTTCCAGCTTTATTCAAAATATGTTAATTAACAATGAGGATCCAGCTGGTAAAACTTACGCCATATATATATATATATATATATATATATATATCGAAAGCGGAAGCATATTTTCCCCTAGATTATTTCATTTTTCTGAATTTCATTTCTTTAAATATTGATTAAAATGACGGATATCAGTTATTTATGTTTTGGTTTTTGCATACTATAAATTTATTCCTAGACTAACATAATTGCTCCATCAATTAATACTTTTGATAGCACATATTTTCCACTATCACTGTTTACAGAAAAATTGTCGGCCCGTAACAACGCTCCATACTTCTCGCCAGGAACCGTCGATTTCAAAATTCTTCTCTGCCTTCCAATACTACTGGTAAGGTCGCACACGCTGTTGTTGTTTCTGGGGCATGTGCATGATTTTGATCACATGAGAATGGTTACAGGCATGCAGTGTTTCAATCGTCGAGTCAATGTGGTGTAGCTCGATCTCGCTGGCTGCACGGAACAAGGGGTCGCGGTGGTGCAGTGGTTAGATTTCTTGCCTCCCCCCCACCCACCTAGGTGAACCGGGTTCGATTTCTGGTGGGGTCGATCCCGGATCTTCGCATGGGGGAATCGTGCCAGACGATGCCACTGGTCGGCGGGTTTTCTCGGGGATATCCCACCCCCAACAACTCCGGCACTGCTCCATACTCACCTCAATTCACCCTCGTCAACTCTCGAGACCTAGATGTTAAGAGATGCCCAAATCTCTTCACTTACCGCACAGAACAAATCTGTGCGTCCCAACATTGAACTGCTTTTCTGCCAACACGACGAGCCAAAAAACGGCGTGGATTGGATTTGAGGTTAGATCTCTTTTTAGTAAACAAATGCTTTGAAGAGTTTTTATTCTTCTTCTAACCAATTTGTAATACAGCTTGATTAAATTCAAGTTAGTAAAAGTATTTTATTAATTTAAAAGTGCTTGTCATTTAAATCTTAAGATAAACAAACCTTATTTATCAGTGTTGACCACGTGACTTTGACATGCTTTAGGGTAGTTAAATGTTGGACACATGCGCTGATGACGAATAATCGGTCTACCTCATCATTATTCTACGGTTCCCATTATATATTCATTTTACATGAATATTACATGGACTGTGATTTGATTACATGTTTGGTGGCGTATGAAGTTTTGCAATAAAAAAATCGTAAGCATAAGTTGTGAGTGGTTTCACTTTCAGCAAAAATCAGTAAGAATATAGCGAAATTATCGGGATACGGCATAGCAGAGATCTTCATACATTTGTGCGTACAGCACACAGAAACACGGCGATTAGTTCGGATTTATACAATATTATTCACAAAAGAGACATAATTATTTTACAAATATTTAACCGGTAGGATTTACAAATACTTCCAATACACACGGTCATGGGTCGAAAACGTGTTTTCTCTTTAATATTAGCCACATAAAATATATTTATATTTACAGAAAAATTCTTGGGGTTTTTACAGTTTATTAATTAACGGTAGCCGACACGCGAAAATTCTTCGTACAGTGATCAAACAAAGTAAAATTTAATACTTGAGATGACTACTTACCACAAAGCTAATCTTTGAAATTTTTTTTGATGATTACGTTTTGTGTAAATACGATAAATCTCGTCTTCAGAAAAACTCTTAAAAAAAATTATAATAAACTTCCAAACCTTATGCCATTAATAAATAATACTCTTATGTATTAGCGCATGCACAAGTTTAAGTACGGCTGGAATAACTCTCCTAATCTGTAGCGATAAAATAACAACATTTATTATTCTAATGTATCCGAAATAATTGCTTAACTTTCTGCATTGTTTACGTTATTTAGTTTCTCGAATCTACAACCTACACAAAAGCATACCTTTTTATACATTAAATCCTCCTTGTCTAATTTCGTAAGTACATGCACGAGAAAGGAATCAGTTAATACAAAGTAACGAGACAGCACGAAAGGAATAATATTTCTAAAGTAACTAATAGTAAATATTTTCCTAGCAAATATTAACTAAATCTGATTGGTCACTGAATTAATCATCTTGCAATGTTAAAGACTCACAATTTGATTTGACAATTTTTTTTATAGAGAAACGCGTTCTTATATTGCAGTACGTTGGGTACAGGGTATTTACTAGAGTATGGTTAACTCCACGATTATTTTTACAATCAAAATGATTAATCATTAAATTAATTATTGAACATGTATTTTAACATTCGTAACAATATATCTGTTAAATAAAATCATAGTTATTATTTTGGTCGCGATACTTAACGAATGTTTTCTTCTTAAGCATCCAAAATAAAATAATTGCGCTTACATTATCATTAAAAATAGACTTTTATTAATTGAGTTCGAAACATTTATATAAGTAAATTCAAACAAAACATGTTTAAGTTTTAGAAAATATGTGCATTCTTCTTTGATATGCAATATGAATTATACTTTTCCGACAATTTTGGTAGTGTGCGTAATATTTTTTAACGAGTTTTGCATATTTTACAGTAACGCGTAGTGCTACATTGAATGCCACTGTACTTAAACGGTAAGAACAATTGACTTTCGAAGGGTCTTCTGCACAACACAGAGATAGGGTTTTCAGCGCACACCTACTACCTCTCTCTGTGTATGGTCCAAATCTTACTTATATAAAGGCAACATTTCGTAGCGGAGTAATTAACATATGAGCATGCTCGCCATACGCACTGCTAGATAAAGGGCCGCAGATAATTCACCGTAACGAACCCTTGGTGATACCGGTAGTGGCAAGAATAACCCTTCGCCCAGAAGAACAATGGGCTGGTAGTTGGAGGTACATCGAACGCGTTTGTGATGTCTGGGAGAGATGATCTAACGTCAGAGTAGAGAAACAGTTTATGTCGTGCAAGTGTTAGTATGAGTGGCATGTGGCGCCAAGTACAGGTAGCGACGATGCAGCTGAAATTCTTCGATGTTATGGCTGGGACAGCGGGCGGCCGCCAAGCTTGCGTTCACTCAACCAAAGACAGGAATGAATCTCCACATCAACAGACCCAGAGACATGAGTATATCTTCACATGAGCAGACCCAGAGACATGAGTAAATCTTCACACGAGCAGACCCAAATACAGGAGTAAATATTCACATGAGCAGACCCAGGGACAGGAGTAAATCTTCATATGAGCAGACCCAGAGTCATGAGTAAATCTTTACATGAGCAGACCCAGAGACAGGAATACATCTTCACATGAGCAGACCCAAAGACAGGAGTAAATATTCACATGAGCAGACCCAGGGACAGGAGTAAATCTCCCCATGAGCATACACAGAGACATGAGTATATCTTTACATGAGCAGACCCAGAGTCGATGTATTTTATTCACAAAAAAGAGCGAGTCTGTTGAAAATTTAAATGTAAACAATCACGTTTATCACTGATTGACCTTGCATTTTCATGTGCTAATTGGTTGTGTTTCTTAGCGGGAATAAACTTTCTTGTTTCACTTTCAGCGAAAATCAGTAAGAATATAGCGAAATTATCAGGATACGGATTATCAGAGATCTTCATACATTTGTGCGTACAGCACACAGAAACACGGCGATTAGTTCGGAATTATACAATGTCTGAATTCAGATACTGAAAACATAATTTTCAAGAAAGAAAATATTTTTTAACATAACAGTTGCCAAACCATATAATAAGCCGTTCATTGCCAGTGAAATCTACTACAACTGAGAGAGAGATGAGAGATAAAAGAGAGAAGAGTGAGGAAAGAGAGCAGAGAGAAGACAGAGGAGAGAGAAGACAGAGGAGAGAGAAGACAGAGGAGAGAGCAGAGATAATAGAGAGGAGAGAGAAGTGAGGGGAGAGAGGAGAAGAGAGAAGAGGGAGAAGAGAGAGGAGAGAGAAGAGAAAGCAAAGAGAGAAGAGTAAGGAGACAGAGCAGAGAGAAGAGAGTAGAGAGAGCAGAGAGAAGAGAGAGAAGAAAGAGGAGAGAGAAGAGAGAGGAGAAAGAATAGATAGCAAAGAGAGAAGAGTGAGGAGATAGAGCAGAGAGAAGAGAGTGGAGAAGAGAGAGAAGAGAGAAGAGATAGCAAAGAGAGAAGAGTGAGGGGAGAGAGAAGAGAGAGGAGAGAAAATGGAGAGGAGAGAGAAGAGAGAGGAGTGAGGAGAGAGAGGAGAGAGAAGAGAGAGGAGTGAGGAGAGAGAGGAGAGAGAAGAGAGAGAGGAGAGAGAGGAGAGAGAGAGTTGGTTGTCCGATACAGGGCGCGTCTGAAAGCATAGCAGTAGCTATTAATACAAGTTACCACGCTATACCGGATATTATGCGTACATTTTATTGAGAAATCTTGTTTATTTGTATTGAGTGTCAAAGGAGCAACTCAACGTACGTATTTGCATACTGTACTAACATGAGCATATAAAAATGACACGAACATTATCCTTGCCTCATCCAGGACCCGAACGCGCGAGACCTCGTTGAGAAGAAAGGATCTTTGAAACCTCTATAACGAATGTGATCACTTCGCTGAATTGTGTTCGTTCGGCGGTAGTGGGGGTTGATCTTGAGTATGAATACAAGCGCTTCTGGTTTGCCAAAGATTATTCATTTACAAGATAAAATGAGAAAGGCGGTTGATATATGGTATTTTTACTGACACAGTAATTCATGCGTGTGTAAAGGCATGCTATTTTAATGACAGCCTGAATGTGAAAGATGATCACAACACTGTAATTTTGGGACAGTAGGAACCTGCATCCATTAAACCCCCGCCATGATAAAAATCTGTTACATTTAATGTAAACATAGTAAAAGTAATTGAAAAGAGCTAATTTGAATTTATCGAAAACACATACAGTTAAAAAAAAAAAAAACAACCTCTAGCATAGCTTGCCGTGACCAGGATTCGAACCTGGGTTATTGCGGCCACAACGCAATGTACTAACCACTATACGATCACGGCTACCGGGGCTGCTGAACAAAGAGTATTTTCTTGCTGGTGTTATTTCCGCAGTGCTCGACCCAGCCAACCATGTCTGCGGGATCAGTGAGTTGGAACCGGCCGAGATCCGCTGCATCTACAATGCGCAATGCTCGCGAGGAAGTTGTTCCGATATCTCTTTGCTGGCGCATCAGTCCACCTCGTATGTCTGTCCACTTCTTGCCAATATCGCGTACCGACTGCACGTGGTCTGGAGTAAAAATTCTTCACGCACTGACGTCACTGGCGTAAACTGCTTTGCGGGATTGTGCCACGGATTACGTTAAAGCGGTTTACACAATTTAAAACTTTATCATTAAGAATTAAGATTTGGCGGTGAGTAGCGAACTCACAAAAATTTTGTATACACAACACCGACTTATTTATATTTGCCTGCTGCTAAAAACGATCGTGAAAACTTTCATGCAACTAAATAAACGCCAATTTTCATTTTTATTTCAATAAAAACACTTCAAAGATACGTATTTATTGTATACTAGGTAACTGTTTTCTGCCAAATTGTACTGCCTAAGTTTTCTATCGCGCAAAAGTCTTTGAATAGGATGTACAAATTATTACACTGCGCCATTAATAAGTGTAGGCCTTACTTTAGAAGAAGTGTATTTGTTTAGTTTGCAGCCTGGTTAAACGTGCATTAGCATTAAAGGCTCGTCCACAATCGACGTGGCGTTAACATAACTTCTTCGCACGAGGAAGTGAATACCTGAGTATGAAGTCTACAACAATCTCGTGGAAGGACATAACCGGCGTCGCTTGACGTTGCTTGGAGTAAAGAATATCATCTTTCATCTTCTTAGGAATGGAAGTGAAAATCCGCATGTCAGAAATACGTAAGTTAAAGGAACTACTGTATCGAAATGAGGCCAGAATAAATGGGAAAAGTTGGTGAATTGACTCCAACTATAGGCCTAGCTCGAATGTAATTTTTTTCCCACGTAATCAACAGATTTTTTTTCAAATCTATCGCTTTCAGTTTTCTAAACATTTTAGCATGGGGAAATACGAGAACATATGCAACAATTTTCTTGTCGTAGTTTAAATAAAAAACTAGAACACGGAAAAATCAATAAATCCATTACGTTCTAAAAATTTCTATACTTGAATAAATAAGTTCCAATTTATGCGCTTTATTCTGATTGGCCAAACAAAACTGTCCGTGATTACGTCAACGCCGATTGTCGACAGCTGACTTAATTTCTGTGCTTCTAATGCTATGATGTATTAAATCACTGATATGAAATAAAATTGTTTCAAATCATACTTTAATTAATAATTTAGTATTGTTTCCTGAAAATATGAAGAGCGAGTGTGTCCCCTCCCAACCCACGAATCGAGAGTCAAGACCTGCGCTTAAAACTGGGAAAATGAGCAACGCCCCCCTCCGCCTACCGAAAACGAAAGTGTAAATCCGCGGGGCCGCGGTGGTGTAGTGGTTAGACCACTCGCCTCGCACCTAGACGAACTGGGCTCGATTCCCTGTGGGATCGTTCCCGGAGTTTCGCACGTGGGAATCGTGCCAGACGATGCCGCTGGTCAGCGGGTTTTCTCGGGGATCTCCCACTTCCCCCGTCCCTTCATTTCGGCGCTGCTCCATACTCACCTCGCTTCACCTTCATCGGCTCTCAAGACCTCGCTGTAAAGAGCCGTCCAAATCTCTCAATTTACTGACTCTAAATCCGCTCCTGCAGCTGTAATCTGTAACTCGTCACCTCGAAACGAATAATTTCGGTAGAACTCCGATAACGGACTCCGAAGGATGTAACGGTACCTGCGTATCGAAGATGCAATTCTGTAACACCAGAAAATCCTCGTTATATTTTCTAATAGCGACCGTTTCGGCTAAACGACGTTTAACACAGTTAACCGGTTAATTATTGTTTACGAAACTTTAACAAGAGAGCACCGAAAACAGACATGGCTGAAAAAAGTGTCATAAGGGCAACGTAACCTTAGCAAGCAGATATTTTTGGATTTCTTTTGATTATAAATAAAAATAATTGCATGAACAGAACTCATAAAAGACGGTTCAGCGTCCTGCTGTTCGTGAATCCAAACATTAGTCATCTGAATGTACGTATTTAACATGCAAGCAAGAAAGGCGGATTAACTGTGCCATATATAAAATTTAATAAAAACTCTTATATAAATGAATTACACAGTTCCTTAACTTATTTCCAAAACTGTATTGAATAATTTATCTACATACATTTTATCACAACTACCACTTTCCCCGTCACGTGATTATTAAGCCCGCTGAGCGCCCTCGAAAAATTCTCATTAATATTGGCTTACTCTGTATTGCGGTTTGCCTACCTGGTATGCAACACTGGTTCGGTTTTGAAACTTCAAAGTGAATTATCTCACAAACGGTTCACCTGAGAGTGTTCCAACAAGACATACGTTTTTGTTAATTTAAACCTGCTGATTCACAGGCGGTCTTTAAAAATTGCTTACAACGTAGTGTTACACAAGTTTGATGCAAACATTGTGTGCCACCAGTCATTTCCAAATGGAAGGGTGATGATATTACCAACAGTTTTTTAGAGGTGTAATATCTCCCTTATCAAAATTTTTTCTCATGTATCTATAGAGGAAATTATGATTGTTAGTTATGTTGGTACCTTGAACTTATCCGTTACAAATAAATACACCGTTTTAGGTGCTGCAAGAAATTTTTTGTTTGAAAAGTCACCAATAGCTATCGGTATAACGCTGTATCACGTTTCAGGACTAATAATATTAAAACAATTTTTCGTATGTAGCAGCTGTTTGAGAAAACCGAATGTGGTCTCGACAACGAATTATACCTTTCAAACGCGAGGGATGTAATTCACTGGGAACTTCTGCACTTCTGAGCCGCAAACGTGAAAACAGATTAATGTATGCTATTTCCTTGACATTGTAAGATAAACACTCTGCCTAATTTTGTTGGTGGTGCTCTGTTCTAGCCTGAAAATTACACACTAACGTTTGTGAAAAATGCAACACCCTTCCTAGTGTTGCATTTTAGATGTACATCACTATACATTATCTTTGTTCTTGAAACTCAGTATAGCGTGAAGCCCCCACGTGCTGCAATCAGAGCCCCTAAACGTTGTGGCATGAAATCAAAGAGTACCTGGATATGTTCCTGGGGAATCTACCTCTACGAGGTTTGTATGCGATTCCACAAAGCATCAACGGTGGTTGCTGGAGGACCGTGACGAACAATACGCTGACTAACTACATCCCAGACATGTTCGATGGGCGACATGTCAGGCGAACGTGCAGGCCAGGGAAGCAGTGGTGCCCGTCGTTTATTGACGAAGGCTTGCACATTCCTCGCCACATGTGGCCGGGCATTGTCCTGCTGAAATATGGCATTTTAATTCCAATTTTCTTAATATCATGTATATACATGAAGTGTATATTCCTACACACTTCATGTGTGTATACAGGATGATTCTAAAATCATGGGACAAACATTGATGGGTGGTAGAGCTCACTAAAACAAACAATTATTGTATAGGAATATATGGGCGGAAGTGACGCGTTGAGGTACAAACACAAAAACATAACACATTAACGGATCCATAAAATGTTCATTAGCAGCATACTTAACGAGTGATTCCGCACAGAAAATGTTAAAACAGTTGCTGGAAATACATCCACCAACAGTCACGCATGTTTGGCGACCTCTACACATGGCGTGATTGGCTGAGAATGGTAGCGATAGTTGAGGGCAGTCGAACGGTGCGCCAATGACCTGCTGCATCAGCATCAGTATCACTCCACCGACGCTACCAAGCTTGCATTGCTGTCGGTGGTAGCAATTTTGAGCAATTATTATAAACATTGCTGTAAAAAGGGATTTAGCGGCGACGTTGCAAATAAACACTGTGTTGCATTTCATGTGTTATTTTTGTGTTTGNGATTTAGCGGCGACGTTGCAAATAAACACTGTGTTGCATTTCATGTGTTATTTTTGTGTTTGTGCCTCAACGCGTCACTCCCGCCCATATATTC
>NQII01005789.1:0-14845 GCA_002778355.1 Clitarchus hookeri
TACCTACCAACCTAGCTACCAACTCTATGGAAGGTACTTCGAAGCTGCTACTTATAATGCTTGTTGTCTGATTCACTTTCGACTGTACTGAAGTTGGTTAACTCCGTGAACCGCTACATGCATTGGCCTCAAAACCCTATCACAAAAGTAATGCCTGATCTAATAACTTTGGACAACCGGACGAGCTCGCGTGTGCAGCAACCGCTCGCCTACATCACGGATATCACTCAGCCCAAGTGGAATACGTTAAACAAAAGTATTCTCAGAAGCTGGAAGTGGCGACTCGGACGTCGGCCCGCGGCCAAAAGCAATCAAGAGAATAGAGAAGGGTTGGGGAGGGGGTGGTGACAGTGCAGAATTCCTCCATGGCGTCGACGCTGAATGAAGCTCATAAGAGGCGGGCCGGTGCAATTCCTGGCACGTCATCTCCCCAGCCGGGAATCGATCAGGCAGAATTATCCACGAGCGAGGGACGACGAGAGGTAGAGAGGACGAAGGAAGGCGACGGACAGACAGACCAGCGTGTGTCGAGACTCAGTTTCAGGTTCGTTGCGATATATCGACAACTGGAAAAACATCAAAACGGCGAGTTTAAGTTAAGTTTCGTCATTTCCGGAGACATTTGTCTCCGTCTTGTACCTTTCCTTTCGCTATAATTAAAAAAGAATAATTATCCCAATAGCGACATCATTTTATAGTTTTTACGTTTCCCCACAAAATTTCTAAATAAGGTATCTGGTAGCTGTAAAGAAGTTAAAACGCATTAAACTTTTTTGCGATATTGCATGTGATTACAATTGAAAGGAAGCCCTTCAGTTGTCATTGAATGGCGCCCTGGGTAGAGTAAATTTCACGTCCAAAATGTTTTCTTAAAAAACTTAAATCAGTAAATAACCAGCAGGTAATATCAGGTCTTGAAAGATGAGAGGTGACTGCCTTATTGACTTTATGTTTCTTACGCCAGAACTTGTATGATCTATTTTGAAAGTTTATCTATTTTGATCCATATTAGGAGGCACTATGTAGCCATTTTCAAAATTGAATTAATATATTTATCCCGATAATCCTAACGCTTAAACAAATAAAAACGTCATATCACTGCCAACTTTAGCCAATTTACCGAGCAACGGATTGTACCATGATACAGCCTAATTTTATAACTAATTTTAAATACACACCAAAGTTCAAAAACGATAATTTTTTCCTAGATTTTGTGGATAATTAAATATTTTTACGACATAACATCAAAAGTGTCGAAAAAAGTAAAAGAAAAAACCTGTTTGTATATATTTTTAATTAATTATGATTTTGACTATAGATATTGCGTCAATAAAAATGTTCTAAAATTTTATTTAGCAAGGAGATTTGAATTCAGCTAAACTGTTGGTTGGGAAATAAGATTATCACGGAGGAAATTCTATGAGATGTGACACCACGTTCTGCTATTATTTTTATCAACTTAAATGTATTTTATATTTTAATTTTATGGTAAAAGTTTAAATGTTACTGTAGGGAAACCACGTAAAAAATTTCCAATAGATATTTTTACGTTACTCTGTTGGCAACAACAAATACAATATTGTTTGAGCTGTAGCCAAAGATATTTCTGATGTACCATTAATGTTTATTTGGCGCAAATAATAAAACTAAATTTCCCCATATTCTATAAATTCTTTTTTAAAAAATAATGTCCCACGTTTTATGAGTTTTTTTCCCCCAAAGAAAGTGATTTACTTTACAGCAAGCCTATCATCCAGTCACGCGATATACGCCTGACTAGTTGAGGGAAGGCAGTAGAAAATATGCCGTCATTCTGATTGGCGTATAGTAACCAACAATAATTTCAGTTTACCTACATATGCATGCTCTTAATATTTAAATCCCTGTTTTGTTAGCCAGCAAGATAGACAATTCCAAACTTTTTAAGAACGAAAATATATTAAATAAGCTTTGCATGTCTGATAACTTATTTACTGTTTACTGTTATCAAACCAAATGGTGTTAGCATTTATCGCACTAAGTAGTCATCTCTGAGTAAAAGCTGTTGAAGCTCACGGTGCAGAATATTCGCTTGCCGCTGTGTACATCCGGACAGGAAATTGTAACAGCAGGTGGCAAAACATAAGTCAACGTTGAAATTAAATATAGGTGGAGATCCGACTGGGGAAAAAACCCAAATTCTAATATAATGTATCTGCTAGTGTCGCGTATCGCACGAGCCCAGAGCAGTCGGAGACCTCTCAGATTATTACATGTCCAAAAATCACTTTGAAAAATGGCAGTTTCAAATATCTTGCAGTCGGTCACTGACAGAAAGCCATATCGTTAACAGCGTTTTTGGGGATACACAACAACATGTTAATTGCAATATTTTAGGATACGTCAGCTATCATCGGCATTATTCTGCTACTTGACTGAAATAAGGCAGTTTTATGTGACGCACAGACCCGTCGCTGCTGCCCACACAACATTAAACTGCAGAAGGTGAATGAGATAAAGGCGTAAAATCAACAAAATGAAGAAGGGTGTTGAAATGCATGTATTTCGGAAACAGTTTACGCCATTACTGTGTTGTCACACATTAATTGTGAGAATAACTGATTTTTTTTATTATTTTGTATATACAATACCCAGAGAAAAGCGGGCATTTAAAAACATCGCTATGTATTTTAATAAGAGGACGATTTTAAAAATGGCAAAAACATAATTTCTGATTCGAGAAAAAAAATTTTGCAACATAAATGTGGTAAAATTGTTCTTCGAAATTGTTTCATGACAGAGTTAAGTTAACTGCCAACATTCTGCTTGAACTTACTAGCTGGACAACAGCAAACATCTCCAAAAACATCTGTCACTGCAGCTGAAACTATGCATTGAAGACACTCACAACTTCAGCTATAATGTGAGCAACATTTCATTAGAAAAACTTTCTACCAGTCATTAATAGACACTGTTTCAATGTAACTAAAAACGTAATATTTATAATTATATACGGTTTGTTTTTCGTAAACTTGGCTGAATGACTTTCGGGTACAATGTGCACTGGTCTTGTAAGGTACAGCTTTATACTTCTTTAATTTCTTCATTAAAATCATTGCTGCAAACTTAATAAAAAAGTTAGCTCATTTTATCCTTTATTGCAGTAGCTGTACTATTATGATATGACGAAGGTATTACTGACGATAAATGCGCCTCGGACGACGACGAAACACGTTGTAAGACATAGAAGACGTGGAGACAGAAAGAGAAGCAGTCAGCTGCACAGGGCAGCAGAGCTGACCGCAGTTTGTCGCCGAGCGCCAGTAACAATGCCTACAATCTTATCACTACTGAAGTGCTGAAGTCACTGATGAGCAGGAAACAGTTCAAGAACGCCGACAGCCAGTCGGTGGTCTCGATGGCGGAACACTCGTCAGCACAGCAGCGGTAATAATGTTGTCTGCTAAGTGCGATGAGCTAGGTGTCATGTCACTGGCAGAGGATGTGTGTTTCAATGATAAGAGGGTTAACATGTAGTGTGGAAATAATTCCATACTAACCCATCTCTACTCTCTTCGCATCCTCGGCAGATATGGCCTATTCGCGGTATTTTCGCACTTTTTGAACCAAACATTTGAAAAATGACCCCATGTATGACGCGATTGGTCCTTTCCTAGATATGACATGCATCGCAAGCGTTTAATACTTACGTTAATATGGACATACTTATTTTTGGTTTAATTTAAGTTGTAATTATATTCTATCCATCATTTATAATATTATTCATAATTAATATGAATAAAAACAGAGGGGAAATATGTGTGTTGGTAATGCCTAGTAATAAAAAGTTCTATTGCGAAATATGACTACAGTGAGTGCGCACGAATGCGGTGCTCTGTCCATTTGGTGTAATTTTATATACTACTTGGTTAAGCTTTGTTTGCACGAGGCGGAGGAATATCCTGAAAGTAGAACTTTAGCAGGGCTTCAGATCATTTGGAATTAACCGTGAATGGACTACAACAGCAACGTTACTGTTTCCTTGCTATAACTGTCGTTTGCCGCCATTGTCATTCGTCTGCTACTGCCGAGAGAGGTCTCGGCAGTAGTGTAGCCTCCAACCCAGACGTCAGCGAGTCTTCAGCAGAGCAACACTCGCGAGTAATGCGAGCTGGTGACGGCAGCGGAAGGAAGGCGGCCAACACTGTGCGGGGCGACACTGGCGGCTATAGCTGAGCGTGCAGACGTGAGACCGACAGTTGCGTCAGCGCGGCGGGTCACGAGATAATGACGTCATCCAGTCCTCCAGGCAGGCCGTATCTGCGACGACGACGTGCCGCTGCCATAACGAGGCGAATATTTCCGCCGACAAGTCTCCGGAGTGAGGGCAAGGCGCCTACCTCCCGCCACGAGGCTCTGCGACGGCCGGCATAGCAACATCTCCACTACTTCCCGTCCAAGCACAAGACACTCGCTACACACACAGCTCCTCCTGTCGTGACCCGCTAGTTTCTATTCGCGGTTTCTTCACACTTTTCGAATCAAACCTTTGAAAAAACATCCTATGTATAACGTGTTTGGTAACTTCATAAATATGTCATGTATCACAGGCGTTTTGTACGTGTGTTAACATAAAGTACTTCATTTTTGGTTAGTTAAATTCAACTTTTACTTATTAATGGAATATTGTAAGTTATGGATAAAATATAACTTATGTGAATAAACACAGAGAAAATAGGTGTGTTGATAATGCCTAGTAAGAAATAGTTTTTATGCAAAATACTATTACACTGAGTGAGCAGGAATACGGTGCGTTGGCCCTCTAGTTTAAATTGCTAAGCTTTCTTTGCATAAGGTGGAGAAATATCCTGGAAGTAGAACTTCAGAAGGGCTTCAAGTTTAAAGTAACCGTGAATGGACTACAGTCGGATACTGTCTGTATTGTGTGGGCGTATACGCGTATCTCAGTAAATGCGTGTTTAACGAATACGATTTTTTCTCCAGGAAAGGTAAAAAACAATTACCTACGGCCACCACTTTTTTACTATTAAATATATTCAAAAAGAAAAAAAATTGTGAAAATTATTTTGAATAAAAAATAGCATTTAAATCATTTTTCTGCGCAGTTTCCTTAGGGGCAAGGAAAAAATAACAAAGTAAAAAAGTACATAACGTATAACAGATGACGTATAAAAGATCTCATTTACGAGAAATTCATCTTCCTAGGAATGCACTGCGCAGGGTGCGAGTGTGCAATTCACAGAAGTGCAAATGTGAGAAATATATACGTCTGCAATAAAGAGATGCCACGTTTCTTTTAAGAACTGAAAGGGACCCGCCGCATGTGATCACGTACATTGCTGTGCCTGCCACATTTCCTTGGAGGGGGCTGTCAATTACATTAGCTACCTCACAATGTAACTTTGTTTAATTCTCAACTGCAATGTCCAGGTCTTCCCGGTTAAATCTGGTTCCTGCAAAATGGGGCACCTGTACATTGCGCATTTTAAATATTGTAATGACGTGTTTCGAGATAAATGTGCTGGAAGAGGTTCTGCATAGTTACCAGTACCTCAGGAGTCACCACTCCGAGGTCATGAACTGTCATCGTGTAGAAACGCATTTTAAGGGTACAACAAACGGAAGACAGCTACCAAACATTATAGGGCAGCTGGCAACTTACAGATGCCGTACGAAATGCATTTACTTTGACTACTCTAGCAATGTTAAGAAGTCGACATCGCATTTGCTAGCGAAGAAAATGTCGGCATAATTATAAATATACTGGAATAAGGTTGTTCTCAATAGCCACGTCGGATCAAATGTAGTCTTTGTTAGCATATACTGAACAAACGTCACCATAATATACTTGCATTAATATTATACATGAATGTGAACAAAATACATAGGGGGTAATGTGACGTTTAACTTATGTTGTACAACTGCGAAGAAAAGGCCACATAAGTATCACATAGTGACTAATGGACCGGGCGAATGCACCATAAGAAATACTGAAGCCTCTATGCCACGATATAATTTTCCCTATTATGATTCCATGCAAACTTGCATGGCCGTTGCTATGGAGTTTTTATGGGAAATTTAGCCGAATGTTGGTCTGTTGAAGGACGTTTAGAGAATGTGTCGTGTGCTATTTTCTGTGGGAGGTTTCCTAGAAGGTGAAAATTGTAGTTAATCAGAGATTGGGTGGTGGGCGGTGGTAGTATGCTCCTTAAGACGATAATTGCAACTTAAAGTTGTTATTTTGAAAAACAATGTTAAGGCCATTGAACACAAGTAAAGAAAATAGTTAACAAATAGCTAAAATGTGATACGTTGATGCTATAACAAGGGTAACATAACAAATGTATTTTATAAGGTTTTATTTTGCTATACGAAGTTAATTTGTTAAAAATTCAATTTATTATTTGTACACAGTTGGTATAACACTGAAGGCCGGGCGATTGCAACTGTTGCTCAAGGAGTTTCGCTGCACTGGGCGAGTTTCGCGTGGGCTAGAGCATTCACGCATGCGGGCAGCTGCCTCGTGCTGATCAATAATTCTGCGAAGATTTTCCTGGCGCTGGACCAGCACGGGACAGGGAACACCATCTCCTCTCCCTCTCTTACATACACAGCTTTCTAGCGCACACGGACGGCCAAGCAAAACACGGCCCTTCAAGTCTAAATAGTATACTCACTTCTAGCTTGCATTTCTGTAAAAGTTGAAATAACAAAATTTAAGATCAATTTATCGAAAACGGATTTAGAAAGTATTCAATTAGGAACGAGCGAGCCAGACAGCTATATTTTGAAATGTTTTAATTTGTGACATGGATGTTGTTTAGTTTTGCCACACACTTACAATTACCTCTAACATTGATTGGAGGCGACAACAAAAAATAACGGAATATGTATCTCAATCGACAGCGTTACAGGTTGCGTGGGTTGATTCCAATAGTTATGTTTATATTTGAGTGAGTAGGTGAAGCAGCGACGGATGTAGGCAAGTGTTGTTTCTCGCCTCACACGCCAAGCCACACACTAGGAGATAGTTGTGCAGCCGACTTCACAGCGAGGGTGTAATGGTTACCTCCTCACTTCGCTAGCAAGTGACTGCAATACGTCCAGTGCTCACTGGGTGTGCGTCATGCAGAGCTTGTCGCGCAGCGCACACAAGTTCACTACGTGCACGTTGAAGATCAGTATTCGCTATACACGCTGTCGGCATGATGAACATACGTTCTCAATCACATTATCATGTACAAATGGAACATTTAAGGCGGCTCTGGCATATCAGTAGTAGAAGAAAAGCGATTTGGGGTTGTGAATACGTAGAAACTGGAGCTACTAACGGATTTGTTTGTCCTCACATGTGAATTGTAAAATGCAAGATTCAGAAACTATTGTCTTACACGAGATCAATTTGACGTAGAGCGTAGTATGTCTGAAGCAGGAATAAGTTCAATCTCGCCACTTTGTACGCACATTCGTAGACTTGGAAGACTATATTGCGCTTAGGAAAGTACGCACAGGGCCTACGGCACGTGGGTTGGTGCTACGCCTTAAACTACAACTTGCAACCTTGCAAATATTGTCGATATTTTCCTGCTCTACGCGGCGCTGAGTCCTTCTACTCAACTACGTCCCACTGTCTGTCCCGTCGACAGTGAGACGGAGCAAGTCGCTCAAAGAAGCAGGGACGGGGAAGGAAGCGGTCATGGCTTGTAGTATGGAACCGTCGAAGCATTTGCCTGGAGCGATTCCGGGAAACAATTGACAAACGAAATATGGACCGGGGGGGGTGAACCCGGCTGCTCCCGAATGCGAGTCAAGTGGTCGACCCCTGCGCCACCTCGCTCGGTAACGTCGCGAAGACAAATGAATCTCGCACAAAGTAAAATATTCCAAATTATATAAATATAGGTGGAAAGGAACAGGATAGTGTAGCTTCAGAAATGAGCACGAGGACAGAAATGGAACAAGGGGTCATCACACACGAGAGGAAGACTGGCACATGAGAAAGAGGGAGGTTGAGTGCATGAGATTGGAGGGGGGACGTGGGAGTGTACCTGGCAAGATGGAGCACAGCATCTGGCGGTCGAACTGCAGGCGGGCGGGACACCCCTGGCTGGACACTGGGCGAACCCCCGCATCGCACCAGGCCGGGGATAAAACGGCAAAATAAAAGTAAATTGCTTGACACGGAAAACGCTTAGACCGCGATAGCCGGCGCATTGCGCGCGCCGCCACCGCGCGACAACGGCGCAACGCACGCAGACAACACGCGCCATCTTGCATCTGTAGTAACCTGCATCAGTGATTACGTACTAAGTTTTACAGAACGACAAGACAGAGGCCATTTTTATTTAGATTTTCTGGACTCGGTACTGCTGCTTGACTGCTGTCGCTAGTTTTCTGCAGTTAATTGCGGGCAAGGACAAATCACTTACTTCTTCCTAACAGTTACTAGTTAATAATAAATAAAGTCAGTGAAGCTGTAACAATTTGATCAAGCTGAATACGCTATTGTTTGTGCTGTGTCGTGCAAATAATGCTTTTCTCGACTTTTTTTTAAAGTTTAATATTAAATAGTAAAGCTTTTTGGGCACTGAATTTCTTTATAAACGCATTATTAAAAATGTTTAAGTTTACTTTGATTCATATTCTAACATTCAAAATAATTAATTTGAAACTTCGAATTTTTTGTTACAGTTATGGCGACAGCTATAGACGAACAAAATGGTTTTCAAAATGATTGTAAGCATATGCTCTATGCCTTAACAGGCCAGATTTTTAAATAATGAATCTGAAAAATACATTCCAGAAAAATGAATATTAGGCAAACAAATTCAAGACGGTAGGAAAATACTGTAGCCAGCTCCCTTAAGCAAGAACTAACAATAAACATCTCACAAACCTGTCCGTTAAATGGATAAAACCTATTGTAAACAATGACGGACGAATATAATAGCAGTCAATTATTAATTGTAATTCTATTTCTTGATGTCGCATTAAAAGTGTCATGTTTAAAGTGCGGTTAGTAAAAATGTTTCCTGCACTTTACACACATCAAAGCAAGAACCAATGTAAGTGTAGCACATCATTAATGCAGCAGTTTCAAAGACTCGCCTAATATAATCTGCTCGCGGTGAACTACATACTTTTGACAGCCTGCTCGAGATCTTCTTTTCTACCTATTTTGTATATCCTTTCGCCACGGACTCAATCACGCGGATGTGTGAGATTGCTAGAAACCTATGTGCTAATTCTTACCTTGGTGCGCTTAAGAGAAACTGTGTAATATATATTTAGTTTCAAGGAATTTATAAACATCACGTTTCATACAACATTTATACAATTAATAAATTTTCCTACGGCGTTGCCAACATTAATGGGAGGCTGCCAGTCTGTGACCGTAAAAAAGAAAAGGTGCATTTGGAAAGTACTCCACAGCGATTCAGCTAAAGACGCGTGGACACAGGCTAGCAAGTCCACGGCGTGACTGATTGTTACACGTGAGATGGAAAGACACGCAACTGACCGGAAGCAGTAACTAAGCAGAGTTTCGCAAAGAGCTAGGTATCCGTGAACCTCGCGTAGTTGCAATCTGCTTCAAGCGTCAACTTTCCCAAAATTAAACAATTTCCCGTGTGGGAATCGTTGGCGAGTTTTCTCGGGATCTCCGGTTTCCCACAACCCTTCATTCCGGCGCTGCTCCACACTCACCTCGTTTCACCCTCGCCGGCTCTCAAGACCTTGATGTTAGCGCTGCCCAAATCTCTTCACTCACTCATTCCTGTAGGTTTGAAGTTACATCGACTAGTAGAAGGAAAGTATTTCTCCCTCGCTGCCATTTTCACCGGAACTTGGTGTAGTGAAGGAACTGTCTAAACCGTAAACGCGCATGATAATCGATTTATAGGAACATAAAATGATTCGATAAAAAATGTGTTATATAATTGGAAATTTGCGTGAAAATGGCTAACCGATGAACCCTTGCATAAAGATTTCGCATTTAAATACATTAAAGCAAGCACAAATGATAAGCGTCATGGTGAATTCTTGTAAAGTAATTTTCTTGACTTCGTGTTGTGAAACTCTAAATGCAACAATTATTATCTACTTACATCGCAGGCGTTTGGGGCTTCAACTTGGAAGTGGCTTTGTTCGCTAGCGTCAGAGGGCAGAGCCAAGGAACGTTGCTAGTACTCTTTCTTAAACATAATGAGTGCAGTTTCTTTCTAATGGTTGATATCCTTAAAATAAGCTAATGCTGAAAAGCGAAAAAATTCAGGGGTTCCACCACGCCCCCTCCCGGCCCAGAAATTTTAGGGTTGTTTTGTATTGGGGAAAGACCAGAAATTATTTTATCTAACGTACAAATTAAAATTTAAGAAGTGATGATTACAGCTGGAAGACTAAAGCAGCATAAAAAGTATTTTGCAGATGGAAATATGCAAGCTGCGGAAGATCGTGTACAATAGGTAAGTCTATTAAATAGGTTCACATATCGCTCCACCGGTGCAAAACGACTCGTACATTGCTTCAGCAAGTGCTTTAATAATTAAAAAGTAGTTTTCTTCTTTCAGTTAAATGTTACTAATTACTGTTCGGCATGGTTTAAATTCTATTAACAGTTTTACCTTAAAAAGTTCAAGGTAAAAAATCAAAAACAAGATTTAGTAATTATTTTAATGGTAGGGTTTTTTTTATTTATTTAATTAACGTTTTACCGTCGGTATTAAATTATTAACATTTTTATTGATTTCTGGTTTGGGTTATTTTGCACACGCGCGACTTGGAAAGAACGTGGCAAGTTCCCTACATGTGTGTCGAGGGAGGGGAGGGGTGAGGCGGGGCTAGTTCTTTGCGTCGTGGTGTCTGGTTCTTGGCGGGCACTCGTGCAAAATCAATAATTAAAATTAACTTCATAAGGCGTGGGCATAACGAGTAAAATCGGATTATTTATTTCACGCGTGGCCATTCCATTGTTTTAAAATAATCATCCCGCAAAAACAAAACTGGTAATTGAAAATGCTAAAAAAATTAATAATTTTCATTCTGTTCGAGCGCATTGTCTTCATCTTTTCCCAGATTAATTCACGAGAGGAAGACGTTGTAGATCGAAGTTATCCAAGATGAATAGGACACGCGGCGGTCCAGACAATCAACCAAGTGCCTCATCTAAATATGTCACTTAAAAAAACGGAATGACTAGGACGTTATCTGTAGGCACTTACACCTCTCTAATTCTCCTGCTGTGTTACAATACAGCCACAGGTTAGACGAGTGATCTAAACAAACAAGGGCACTGCACGAGGAGTTATAGACACGAGTAACTTATACTGCAAATAATTGTGTCCGCAAAAGTAATAAAACATGGCTTCCGAAAAAAAAAAAACTCTTTCACGCCACTTTTGTGACCGTGGCGTAGGTCACAAACATTCCAAGATATCATTCGCTTGAGATCTGCTTTCATGCACGATATGCATTCTTCCACTAAACGCAACAATAACACGCCAAGGGCCGGATCACTATGTTTCTGAGTCTGTCAAATGAAACTATACAATTATTGGAAAAGCACATAATTGACAAATTTGCTCACTCTTACACTTGGGTGCATAAAAAAAATTAAGCAAGAGAAATGATTTCAGATGTTTCAACTAACACTTTTTTTTCAACGTTAAGACGTGGAACTACTTTCCCTACGTCGTTACCAAGTCTATAGAACGCGTGTCACTCAGTGCGCTCGTTAAATACGTACAGGTACGGACACTGACGTTTCTCAAAGGCTGATTGAAAAATGCTCACTTTACCGTGAACAGCCGTTGATAACGTGTACCTGGAAACATGCATGGCCAAGTAGCGACGCACCCGGGAATTCCTGTATCTAACACCGAAAGTATGCGATACATGCGTCAGTTTGGAACAGGTGCAGTAACGACCCATCTGTAACGTGATAGGCAGCAAGTAGTTGAAGGGAGCATGAGGAAGCACTAGCACTAGTGCAGGAATGCGAGCAGCTCGGGAAGAGATGTCCGCTTGTTGCGCCGAGGGGCGGCGATGCTATCTGCGGAGGGTAGGCGACAGCAAGTGTATTACCGCCGCTGCTATCAGGAGGCGCGGCCAGGCGCCACAATGAGATCTCTTGACGGCAGCCACTCGGACGTCAGCGCCACACACACACACACTCACGCCGGTCTTTGTTGCACTGGCCTGGTGTCGGCGCACACCACCTCATTAATTATCCTTAGTCGTGGCGCACCTGTATCGGCAACCGCCCCCGCCCCGCCACCAACCCCACGGCGACCGCTTACACGTACTCGAGCTGACACACTTACACGTCGCCAGCCACGACCTGCTACGTCGCTGCTTATACCTTCCTATTCCAACGAATACCACATTGAATATCGCTACCTACGCATGGCGAAGTTGGCATGTAAAGATACTAAATGTAAACTTGTCCAGATACACCAGCAACCCTAGGACAACATATACAGATATACTAGTGCACTGAAAAACATACTATACTAGGGCTTTTTTTTTTTTCAAAATAAAAAAAAATTCCTATGTACTGTTGAAATACGTAAAAAGTAATATAATAGTGTGATCAAACCTAAACCAACTCAACTCAGAGTGCGCACCGGCTGGGTGTCGCGAGTTCCAGTCCGTCAGCTCGTGCACTGAGTGTGGTCGTGTAACATGTTCCTATTGTCGATTGTACTGTAAAGGCGTGCCGTAAGTCGTTGCACTGTCTCCAGAGTCAGTGCAGCAGATTGGGTGCTAATGTGACCGACAAAATGTACTAGCTTGGGGCGATCACGTGATAGTCGTACTTTCCTAGTTCCCAGGGCGCACCGAGTGCAGTCGCCGAAGCACATCCCCCTGGGGTGAGGTCAGCGTCCTTCGTCCCTCGAGCTTCCAGGCAGGACAGCCGGGTAAACCAGGTATTCTGGATTGCCCACTTCCAAACAGAAACTGCCAAACGAAATTTAAGCATGGACATTAGTGAACCAAGTAATATAAAACCAATAACCAATACATATAAATAAATCCAACTTTGGTTATTTTGCCACATATTTATTTTACATGATTATGCTTCTAAAATCAGAGGTCTGAATTTTATATCCACGTGAGTATTATCAGTCGGATGAAAATGGCTCCTAAAGTATAGAAAATTCGACTTTTGTATACCACATTAATGGCAAAGGAATTTACGGGGAATTNGGGGGGAAGTTGAAGAAACGGATGATTAAAAATCCGAAATACGTAGGCCAGCCAGCTACCAATCCAATGATACACGGATTACTAACTTGAACCGAATGGGTTCTTTGCGCAACTAGACACACTTGTTTGAATATGACCAAACAAATATGCATATCTGATGCAACCAATATTTTCTTCGAGGCGGATTTTGTTGAGTCTAGAGACGCCTAAGTAACACTGACCCAAACCTTCTAAAGCACTGGTGCATAAGTTGGAAACGTTTGGCAGTCAGAATGTTCAGCTACCAGTGGCTACGACACATCTCGCTGGAGTCACACCTGAGTCGCGGGGTCCACGCTCCACGTGACTGCTGCTCGAGCTAGCGCGTCTTCTGCGACCCAGCGCCACCGACTTGTAACGTCATTACGACGAAGCACCAAATAAGAACAAATCATACGTACAAGCTGTCGGCCAGAATCAAGGAGCCCCTGGCTTAATTTACTTTTCCTCGTGCGTCATTTCTTTTCCTTCTGTTTGCAATCGCGGTTAATCTGTTTAATTCCCGCGTCCCGGACAGAACACGACAGCAGAACTAGAGGAAGCAGAAGAGGGGAAAGAGGGAGGAGTGTGGTCTGATGAGAAGTACAAATACGTGTTGGTCCTCACGAGAAGTCTGCTGCACAAATAACAAAACCCCAGAAACTCAATTTGCAATCTCGCTTGATATTTTTTTGTGCGTCTCTCTCAGTGTCTTCTATTTACCGGCAGCGGGCGGGCGCAATCCATTGTGGAGAAGCATTTACTGTACAAACACGCCATTACAGGCAAAAAGAAAAAGAAGAAGAAAGGCGGTGGTTGGCAGGCATGTACCGCCAACACCTCGTACTATTATTACCCCAGCCAGAGGCGGGTTTCCTTTCCCTCCCCGGCCCCAGGCGGCAACAAATAAGAGGAAATAGTAATGACAATACCGTGTAGCTCATCTAGTGGCGGGGCTTAGTTACGCCGTCCCTAACCGAGAATCCTGCACAGTCATTCTCGTCCCGTCATTTGAACCCTCGACTTCTCGTGCCGCCGAGGTAATGGCGTCATTTCGGCAACCGCCGTTACTTTGTCATCATCCTGTGACGGGCTGTGACCGCCCTGCTAGCCGAGGGCAGAGGCTTCCTGCGGAGCATACAGTCGCTTCACGCAGCGGAATGAACTGTACGATGCACCTTTTCAAGACGATCGTGTTGGGAAGCAGCATTAACTGCCATTCTGCGTCCTTCGCCCCGGACGTGGAAGAGCAACTGCGCTCGCCTCATCAGTCTCTACGCCTCTACGCAGTGAGATGGGCATGCTGCCTCTCTCATTACATTACTAATTACTTCGGACATACGCCACTGCAGAGCTATGTCACCAAAGAAACAACATTACAACATACACGAAAAAAACAGATATTTTAAACCTTACAATAATCCCACGATGAGTTCAGTCAAGTTTTGCCAAAACAAATGAAACAAGACGAGAAACAAATGATCAAGCAACAAAAACAAGATAACTCTATAGACGAACCAACGAAGACGGCGCAGAGGAACACTGAGGTGAAGCCGAAAATGCGAGCTCAGAACTAGCTCGGGAGAGAGAGAGAGAGAGAGAGAGAGAGAGAGAGAAAGGG
>NQII01005789.1:14862-26352 GCA_002778355.1 Clitarchus hookeri
GGGAGGGGGGGGGGGGGAACTTCAGAGACAATTCTAGGATTGAAATTAAGCTTTTTTAAATGTAATTCTTTAGCAGACACAATTTACAAGCTTGAACAGTAATGAATTTAATATTTCTGGTTCTCTATACATATTTTGCCGTACTCTGACGGAAATATCATTAACGATATAGTAAACACAACATTTTACACACAACGTTTTGCCAGTACCGTTCTTCTGTGAAGTTGTTAGCCATACGGCACTGCTATTTGAATATCATCATCTTTTTTTTTAAACCTGCCGTACTGAAAAACATCGTACAAAAAGAGATACAAAACTGTCAGAGTTCATTAAAAACACCTGTGTAAACATCAACAACCTTACCAACGCAAAACAAACAGCCTGAACGACGCGCCTCGGGAAAAATGCAGATTACTTTCGAACGAGCGAATATTCTGTGTCGTTGAACATGGAAAAAAAAAACACGCGACAGATCGCGAAGCGCATGGATACAAATTGTTATGAAAGGACGCCAGGAAACGACGTGCTGTGCTTTTTATAGTAAAGACTGCAGCATCATCCTTGATATTCTGATGGAATACTGCAACAATGACAATCACGTTTCAATTTTTTTATAAAATACAAAATTATTAATGATCCAAGTAGCTGGAAATACTAAGTTGTCTGTAGTACGGGATGTGCAGAAATTGTTCTTCTTTCCAACGAACAAGTTTTAAAAATCTACTGGAAGATATGCGCAACTCATTCGGCATTTCAAATTCTCAGAATTTCTGTGTCGCAGCAAGAACCAGTTCGTAAGCACAATCCTAGCATGATATTTCCTAATTTGTATACATTTGTTTCACATATCTATATGTATTAATGCATTCTAGTGTCTTTACATTAACTGTATGTGCGTCTACGTCAATAGTTGGGCCAAGTAACAAACACCGACGTAACAAAATTAATTAAAATTAGTTTGAAAAAAAAAGGGGGGGGGGATACCAGTTTATTTCGCCGAGAGAAGGCAAACAAATACGCCCTTTTTATCTGCACGGATAATGTAAGAGGTAAATATTTTCCTACGCGTCGTAACTGTAAGCTGCCAGGCAGGCAAAGAAGGAGGAGGAATAATCCAGGAATGGCAAATCTCCTATGGATCCTGTCGTAGAACACTCTCTCCTACAGGCTCGAATTGGAAGAATAAAATCTGAAATTGTATATAATCATAGCTGTCAATGAAATCCATCCACACGACACCTTTAAAACTTAGTTCACTGTTCAGTGTTTTAAGTCAAATTATCACTGATTTTACAAGGATTTCACAACCGTAAGTAATTGCATGACATCATAATTAAGCCAACAAGAATATTAGGTCGCATATCACAAAAGCTACTTCCGAAACATTAAGGCCTTGACCACAACAGCTGGTCCGCGGATGTCTGACCGCTGATTGGTGCACGTGACCGTCTGATGTCACAGCTCGCGTCCCAATGTCCCAAGGTCACATGCCCCAAGATCATTCGCCAACTTCAACGTTGGCGAATGAGTAACGTTCTGTCATTGGCCTGCGTCCGTGGACGCACGCCAATGTATAAACTGTATGTTTGGTTTACATTTTATCGCGCGCAAACGGTAAAAGTAAATAATACTGTATTTATAGCGAAGTGAAAAGATGGAAAATATAAAATACGCTATTTTTTCAAAGGCATAATCTTCCATCTCGCGACCGCAAAAACGAAACTTTAATAAATAAAAATACAAAAATGTACTGACCCGAGCGAAAAAAAAAATCCTAAAGAAGTAAAATTAATGCAAAATCAAAACGCATTCACTCCCATAGCGCAAATTATAAAACAAAATAAAATAAGCTACAGATATCAATATACAATTTATTGACGCGCCTATTTGAGTGCACTGTAATAGCAGTGTGTGAAAGCTTAGTTTCGGACGGCACCGAATTTATGCACTCTGGTAGCAGTATCGAGAAGCTTAGCTTGGGAGGTCGTATACACACACACACGTTGGGACATGTGTCTGCGGACTAAGTAGGACCGCGCAGCATCCGACCGCGAACGAGCTACTGTGGACGAGGCTTTGTGGTATCTTTTGTAGCTGTGGTGTCTGTCAGGAAGCAAATGATGCTACAAAACAGCAGCAACGCCTACTGGTTCATAGCAATGTGCAACACATCGTTTCTGTTTAAAAGTACGTCGGTTTATCTTTCAAGTGATGTTGAGGCACTAACCGTGACGAAGAGCACAGGAAATTAGACATGCTGTGTTTTGTACGTGCAGCAGCGCGGTAACTCTTGCTTCCTCTCCGCTTAGTACGTTATATGACGCACTAGTTAGTTCAGCTTTTACAATGAAAACTGCTTGAGCAGTGACTTATATAAGCAGTTCCAATACTCTTTTCTTCATATTCAGACAATGAATGCTTTGGTCAGCATTTCGTTTATTTAAATCTAAAAGCACTGTAAATGTTTCAAAACACGGGAAAATTTTCTACTTAATTTTCTAATTTAAATAATTTGAACGTAAATGACTGTACCTCAGTCACAGCATGGCAACCATTGCTCACGTAACCTCTTAAACATCTAACAAACAAAAATCATCTACTTTCTTGTTAGAGTTGAAACCTTAATAAGTAAATATAGGGGGGGGAAGGGAATTATTAACTAAAGAAAATTAAAAATAAATGGTTTGTTAAATATTCGTGAAGCTATTTTCAACAAGCACGCTTGGGCCATTATTTTTCTCACATTCCAGGAGATTTCATGTGGTTCTAAAATTTATGTTGATACCAAGGAGTTGTAGACGGACTTTCAAAATTAGATTTTTGTTTACTGTTATTTACAAATTTTATTATTACTTTTAAACAAAATTAGAAACGCAGAAAACAAACCGTAAAATTACAACTCGTTAAACCAGCAGAAGGGGGAAGGGGAATGGGAACCTTTTCCTGGTTCCCAGCAAATTTCTAAACAACCATAACGGCAAGACGTTCTCGGCGAGAGCAAAAACCAATTGCCCCCTAAAAACCATTAGCAGGAAAACTTTGATTTCAATTATTTACCCTTGTGTGCCGCCGCAAGCCGCTCACTGCCGCAGCGCTTGTTATTAGAGAGAAGTGGCCGCCGAAACTTTACTGTTAGGCGTTGAAGCGCGCGGCCAACAGAGTTTTTTTTCGCTCGCAGGTGGGGGTGGGGCAGTATCTCCTCAGCCCCCGCCCCCTCACCCAGGGAGCCGCGGCCAAACGCAAACTGCGAGCAATAAAACCGGCAGCAATTTCAGCCATCAACTGCTCACCTCGTAAAACAGTGATTAGCGTCGTCAACGGCGGCCTCGCCGACAACCACGCGAGGCTGACGTTCCCGGCCAAGGCGTCGGCGACAATGTGCAGTCCACTCACGTATACTCACAACCTGCCTCACGTCCTGCTAACGTTATACCTCCAGGACACTCCTCCGCCTCATACAGACAAAGTCTAGAACACACACCGTCGTCACAGCGCATAACAACTATTTCCTACTAGGCATTACCAACACGCCTATTTTCTCTGTTTTCATTCTTATGAATTATAAATTAAATAGCATATGTTACAAATAAAATTTAAGTAAAACTTCAATTTAATTAAATATAAGATGAATTTATGTTGATAAAAGCATAAAATGTCTTTGATACATTGCATATTTAGGAAAGAACTACACTCTAAACATAAAACAGTACGAACTGAGCCAAATAAGTGAAAACAGTGAAAATTAAGCTCTTTATAATCTGCGCCAGATAATTAATACGATGGCTGAATTTCACTGATTTATTTGTGACTAGCTGTGCCCGCGGCTACGCTCGCGTGGACTACAGAATTATTGTTTAGGTTTTTTTTTTAATTAAGTTGAATTTTACTTAGTGTTAATCTTCTATACATATTATAAAACTCAACGTCTCTCTGTCTGTCTGTTAGTGCGCTTATCACTCGAGAACCACTTATCCGACTTAAGTGTTTTTTTTAATTCATAGCTNAACCATTTATCCGACTTAAGTGTTTTTTTTAATTTATAGCTATGTTCTCTTGCCAGGTTTTAGTATATATTTTGTTACGTTAAATAACATGAGGAATAAGCAGTGACGATAANCTTAAGTGTTTTTTTTAATTCATAGCTATGTTCTCTTGCCAGGTTTTAGTATATATTTTGTTACGTTAAATAACATGAGGAATAAGCAGTGACGATAATAGTGAATCAAGTCGGAAAAATGTTTGTTGCCATCGCGCTCTCTTGCAATACGCCGTCTAAACCGTTAAAGATGGAACAATATCATGTAGTAAAGAAATGTGTAGAATAAAAATACCTAAAAAAAAACTCCGCGGTAGAATATATCTATCTATAACAGAGAAATACTAATAAGTGTTGCGGTGGTGTACAATTCTAATCTATTATATGAAGTTTCCCTAATGTAGTCATTGTTAACGGTTGAATATACTATTTTATCTGGTATTGGTAGGTCCATGCTTTTTATACTTTTTCCTGACAATGTCTGCACTTGCTTTCAATTTCAATGAGTGCAAGGTGAAAAACTTCGTCATTGAATGTTGTTTGTAAATTAAATGGTAAAAACGCTTATTAGCACATCAAAGCGTAGATTTTCTTTTGTCAGTATTTCCTTCACATCTTGTACTTAGTTGATATTAGACGTGGAGGCAGAAGATGTAGCAACTTCACTAAGAAAAAAAATGGCCTTTGAAACAGCTCATAGTTAAACAAAAAATTGCAATTGTTATATTGATTATTTCTTTTTCATGTAAGTTTTAAGGTAATTATTTCAATTCAATTTTATTTACATGAAGTACCATGTTATCAAATCGTGAGCTATGTTTGAACAGTGTGCAAGGTAGAATTGATTTGTAATACTAAGGTTTGTTATCTCCAGCGCTCGCCTTCCCACACACATTCCACAGCAAACGCCTGACATGAGTCGACGAAGACATGCGTGCAGATCGCGGCTCTCTCGCAGTTAATGCCCGCCCATGCGTCGCTAATGTCCTCGCAGTTAATAGCCTCCAGCCAGTCGCCGACAACTATAGCTTAGTTAGTGCGCATTCACGCCGCCTGCCTTCCTTGCCCTTTCTCTGACCATCCGTGCGAGTGACGTCAACTCAACGCCATCCACTCGTAATGAACATATCATGCCGGACTGTGCCAATTACAAAGAAACACGCCTGCAACATCCTGCCACTCTTTGGTATGACGTTATAAAAGAAAATCGCAAACACACGCTACATTTAAACATTTATTTGAAAACCGATATNGGATACAGCCCTTACCTTCAACTTTGGTTAATTGGTAACATTTAATACTAAAAAATAGTGATACATGAATGTTAATAAGTAGAAAGTTTATGTGATCTAAACAACCATCGTCTACTTATAAATAAACTAAATTACTGTTTTTTAATGTCAGTCCGTATACTGTCAGTTTAGTAAAAGAACGCACAGTCCCAGTTCGAGTGTTTTTAATTGAGGTGGAGGACTGTTACATAAATTTAGGGTTTTATGCAACTCGAAAAATTATCCGTAGAGGAGTATGACCCCCAATACTTCGTTCTATCGATTAAGTACTAAATTAATTATTTAAGAATATGTCTATGTCGTCTGTTATTCCCGCTACCCAACAAAGTATTCTAACAGACACGCCTATGGCTGTTGAGGCTAAAATGAAGATACATTGATATGTGGTTGAGCCCATTAAGAACCACAAAGTTATTTGCCAGCTATGTTAAGGTAACACTCAATATTACGTTCGGACAAGGAACTACGTGCCTAATACAGCATCACCGAACTGCAGGTGATACGGTCAGCGTTTATGTTCGAATGCACGTGCACTCTTCAAAACATTTTCTCTCATGTTATGGAAAAGTTCAAGTCAACTATTATCCAGAAATCCCTGTCCAATTACAGACACACTGCTTTTCAATAATGGACTTTATACATAATTTGCTGGTTAGTTTTTATGTACTTACGGTTTAAAAATGTTAACATAAAATCTTTATTTTTCGTTATCCGGTGTTTATTCGTGTCTAACAAATACAATTTTAAGAAATTAAATTATTTTGTTTTGCACAGAGATTTTAACACGAATCAAAAAGTTTTGGGTACCATTGCTATTGTCACTTAAATACGACATTAAAAAAAAAAGTTTGGATGCTAAAAGCGTTACCAATTCCTACTTGCGCGTGATGCCAATGTTTGATGTTTAAAGGAATAGGTGTACTTTGTATCTTCAGAACTCCACTCCAGTTTTCGTCATAACAGACCACATTTGCGTATATTAACTGTGCATTTACATTCAAATGCCCGTCAATACATGTTGATTTTTTTTTACAGCGTAAGTATATTTTTCAAAGTATAGTTTCACACGTGTTGTGTGAGGGTGTGGTAGATATATGAAGCGGCAGGGGAAGTCCCGGACAGGTGGACGGGCCGATCACTAATGGAAACCTGACGAAGAGGAAATTAGACTGGAGATGCAGTGGAATGAGTAGGGCAGAAAACAGACGCAGCTCGATAAAATCTCTACACAACGGGAATTCGCTTATCAGAACGAGGATCCCATTTCGGTTATTTACCCAACATACATGGAATCGAACCGCAGTCTCGGACACGAAATAAAGGCTCCCCATCATTGAACTATCTGTTCACAAAAAAGAGTTATTTAGAGAGTATTAAAAACACTGAACTTTATTTGCCTAACCAGCTAAAAGGAGTAGTACTTAAAAATCGCATCGTAGATGTTACGGAAACTGGCTTAGTATTACAGGTTAGCAACAGGAGTGTAAAAATATCTGCGCCAGCTAAAATCGCACATTACTTTCACGTGACATAAAATTAATTTAAAAACACTGCCGTTTTAGATCCCAACCGGCATCTCAACTACCATTCCGTATATACACGCCACGGTGCAAATAACCACCATCGACTGCAGACATGTAAATAATCGCAAAACAAATCGCGTATAAATCAAAGTGACTGAAGTCGTTTTCTGTGCGTTTGAATAACGTGCACTGTATCACATGAATAGTCGAACTACTACAATTCGTGCTTTCCTTACGCGCAAAACGTTCACCATCATGCCATGTAAACACACTAACGTTTGTGAGAAATGCAACACCAAGAAGGATACATGTGATTGAAATGAACTTCATGCCACAGATTTGGTGTGAAGCCCCCACGTGCTGCAATCAGAGCTAAACGTCGTGGCATGGAATCAAAGAGGACCTGGATATGTTCCTGGGGAATCTCTTTCCACGCGGTTTGTATGCGAGTCAACAAAGCATTAACAGTGGTTGCTGGAGGACCGTGACGAACAAGTTGCCGACCAACCATACCCCAGAAATGTTCGATGGGCTACATGTAAGGTGAACGAGCAGGCCAGGGAAGCAGTGGTACCCGTCTTTCATTGAAGAAGGCTTGCACATTCCTCACCACGCCGGGCATTGTTCTACTGAAATATCGCATGTGAAGTTGCCTGGAGGAGGGTCAGTACCTCGGGCTCCAAAACCTCCCTGATGTAGCGGTTGCTTTTCAGATGCCCTCATTACGTAGGAGTCGAGATCGCATGTTGTATCCAATGGCGCCCAAACAATCACAATTAGCGTTTGTCCACTATGCCGCTCCACAATGCAGGCTGCCAGATTGCGGTCACCACGGTAGCGTCTAACACGTATGCGGCCATCACTGTAGGACAGGTTGAAGCGGGACTCGTCGGAGAACACTACATTCTGCCACTCAGCACGCCAGCGACAGCATTCACGTGCCCACTGCAGTCTGAGGGGTTTGTGGTTTCTGGACAATGGAAGCCGACGCACTGGCATGCGTGCCATCAGTCCAGTCCGCAGCAGACGACGTCGAGACAACACTGTGGACTCGGATGTACGGTCCGTTAAGGCCATGCGGACAAGAAGGCGGTCATCCCGTGCTGTGGTCACATTGCGTGGTCCAGTACCCGCTCGTCGCTGCGTACGACTCTCTTTCATCTACTGCTTTCACACGCGCATCACTCTCGTAGCAGCATGCCCTGTAAAGAGCCGAAATGTTACGGTATGACAAATTCGTTTCCCGGAGACCGATCACTCTACCTGTTCTATCTCACTCACATGCTGATATGGTACCCTTTGACGTCGACGAGGCATATTGGCACTTGCTTTCAATAAGTTTGACGGCTCTTCACTGACTGAGCTTGGCGTAACATTGGCCTTTCCGGTCACACAATAGAAGGCGTTTCTGGGCCTACATGTACACCATCTCTCTGCAATCGCAATTACTTGTTGCTGGTACACTGTTCTACACATCCTCCGAGTTTGGAATCATTCGGGTCATTCTTTTTGAGTGTTGCAATTTTCACAAACGATAGTGTAGCTCAAATAAATATGCAAAGAAGCTAAATTAACCGAAGCCTAATAATAGTTCTAATTATACGTGTGAGTGGATGTGCGCTAATTATGGAGCCAGCCTGAATGTCTAAATAAGCAGTTTGATAAACAGGTTGCACTTACTCTTAGAGGTGGAATTACGAAGAAATGTTTCGTAGAGCAATTCTGGAAGTTGTGACTTGATGGTGCTGGGAATATGTTACAACACTTTGACAGAAAATAACGTAATATAAAAGAATAAGAAAATAGAGCACAAAAAACTCAATAGTATAGCTACCTACTACGGAAACTTAATAACTTAACGAATAGTCTTGAGAGTTGTCGCTATCTATGCTAAATATACGTGTACTGAAAAATTGCGGGGAAATTTCCAAACGCATAGAAAGCATGAGGATTTTTGGCTTTCTATGTTTTATACGTCAAACACACTTCACGGTACTACGTTATAATAACGGATTAAAAATGCTTAAGTAGAAACTTAATTTTAAGTGTGTGACTGATATAACTCGTCACGAGCATGCATGTGACTCGATGGAATGCAAAAAGCCACGAGCACATATAAAAAAAAGTTGAAAAGGGCGGGGGCAAGAGGAAAAAAAATCACGAGCGAGCCAGCGGGCGCGAGCATGCAAACGGACAAAGAGGGGAAGACCGCAGCTTGCCGGAGTATTAATTATTCCCACTCATTAACAATTAACATGGCAGGCAGGGACGCGGTGCCGGAAGCCGCGGCGTGGTGCGCCCTCTACTGCGCAGTTATTTGCAAGCTTCTGTTCTGACTACCCCCTCTCCCCTTCCAGCCCTGCCGCTGGCGTGCTAGCGTGTCTACGTTCTACAACTACAAGCGTGGTCACGAGCAAGGTGCTGTCCCCATAACCACATCTTCTTAACATAATATAACACTAATACTCTTTCCTGTGTTACAGTCATGTGGGTGGGTGGGTGGCTCAGTTCTGTCTCCCAGCAGCAGGGCCGCACAGCGCGACCCTGGTTACAATTCAGCACCGCACTACTCATTTCATATCATCCTAAATCAATTCACAAAGTATATCTTCACCAACCACCCTACTTTCTCCCGCCATAAACCACCTAAAGAAATATATATTTTACTCCTCCGCGACTGTCGTACAGATTTCTCAGTGACCTCTCCGCTCTTCGCTGGTTTGCTGTACCCTTCCATCTAGACGTTTCTTCTTTCGGGGTGTGTCCATGGCTACAATTGTGGCCGCGGCACCAGACAACACTGCTCAGCCTCGATGCATGCTTTCTTTTTAACACAATAAACTCTACTTAAGGCGTATAGGAATTGCCCTGAGACGCATCCTATTCTCCAGCCACCTTAAACTACTAACATGCACGCCGGAGGACTCTCAGAACTGCGAAGGAGCTCACGCTAGCGTATCGGGATTTTGGGGCTCGCCAGACGAACAAATTGTTCTACAATAGGGGGGGGGGCAATCTGTCCCGAGCATGTGCAAGGTAACTAATTCACTTCCCATAATAATAATAATAATGTTACAAATGACCTAGGAGGTATCGACGTTTGTGAGGGATGGAGGTCTTTTAACTAAATTTAATTTACTACTTTTTTTAATGCGATAAAAATATATACAGCTGTTATTATTCACAAAATAAAAATTATATATAGCTCATATTAACCGTTACTATTTTTTACCAGTTTGCGCAATTCTTTTCTGCTACATACTAATTATAAATGACAAATATGGGATTAAAATGTTTATTACTATATATTCACATAATCCAAATAATTTTCGCTCACAAAACGATTTCCCATTTTCCAGGAAGCTCTCCGCACCTCGAGGTCGCAACCAGTAATTACATTTCCGCACCTGTTCGTAAGTCGTGGATTTTTCCAGCAGGCGGGAGTGACGTCAGCATCGCAGGCTATAAGCGAATCGTGTGGTGACTCCTGAGCCCATCCACCAAGGAAACCGAAGACGATGACCGGTAGGAGAGAGTGCAGTGTGGAGGTTTAGCGGCCCTAGACAATGAGGTCTTGAGAGGACAACCGGCGGAGACGAAGCGGCAGCCCGTAACTGCAACTCCTTTAATAATAGTACACCTAGTGAGAAGTGCACCCTAGGAAGGCTAACACCTGCCAAGTGACGGACTCTGCTGCACGAGCCCCTACGTCATTCCTGGAGAAAAGAATACTTAAGAATACAGAGGCGAAACGGTGAGGCACATATGCCAGCAAAATGACCTCACTGGCGAGCAACATAACGGAAGGTCGTTTACCAATCTGCGCCTGAACAATAACTTGCCAGGCGGCAGCCCTAACCTTCAGCATCCTGTAACATCCAATGAGACTCAATGTCAGTTTCCAGAGCCCCAAGCGACCAATAAGCGACCGAGTGCGCCTTTACGAAAGAAGCCACCAAGCCACTACACTTGCATATCGTGTGCCTGAGAAGTGACATGGGATGGAGTGGAGGAGGAACGCAAGGGCGGTGGCAGTGGAAGTAGCTCGGGAGGAGCCACCGGGCGACCTCGCCGGGGATCGACTTGGGGTCGCCGTGGTGCGGACTGGCCCACTAGCCAGGCGCCCACCGCCCCCTCCCAACGTCTATCAACTGTTCACGGGCAATTTAACTTTTTTGAAATCAACCATGGAAAAATGTCACTTAATACATACATTTTAACGAGCACACAGAATGACATGAGCCGAGTAAATGACGAAGGGAAAGTAGTTCCGTTTCTTAAAGTTGAATTTAATATGTTTCGTAAACATTTGCGAATACTGAAATTATTTGGTTTGCATTATATTTTTTTTAAGTGCATATTAGTGTTAAAATAAGAACATTGGTAAAATATCTACTTTTATAATAATTTCCCGGTTTCCATCTACCGACGCGTGAAGAAAGCGATCAGGAACACGGCAATGCTAGTTTTACAGAAGGTGGAACAATGCACAATTTGAGTACAAGTAGTTCTTCAGAAGGGCTTTCAAAAGTGCTCAGTTACGTAAACTCTTTGCATGTGTCAAACACCGGCTCAATTGGTAAGTGTTTGTGTATGTGTGTGTTGGGTGCGGATAAAAAAAAAGGAAGGGGGGGGGGGG
>NQII01005789.1:29846-66671 GCA_002778355.1 Clitarchus hookeri
CTTTAAGAGGGGGGGGGGGACTGCAGTTGACAATGGAGGCAGGCGCATCGCCCACGGAACACCCCAAGACTTCCAATATCGCCAGTCGCCACCCTGGAGCCTGTCAGGGGTGGCCAACAGTGCCAAACATGTCGCCCTCGTCACCACGACTCCACCCGACCAGTCACGCACAGTCGTCGCTGTCCGGTCACTGGAACATCGACGACCTCTGCTATAAGCGTTGCCGTCACTTTTCTGCGACGCCACTCTAACCATTTGCATTGCGCAATTGGTACAGTATATGGTCTTGACTTTACTGCAAGTGGATGACACCTTATGGGTGTAGCGATATCCGCAGTGTGTCACCTCATATTAACACAAACATTAAGTATAAGCATTACAAACACTACAATTAAAACATTTTTACCACTGACACTACCACTTACATACGTCGCTGCTACTCACATAATAAACTGTGTGTGATGGATGCGCATTTGATAGAAAATCGCCGACCTTGTGAAAAACTGTCAACACAACGAATCCTATCCAAGTGGAGCCACTGAAATGGTAAGAAGAGTACTTGCTAGGAGCAGGATCATAGTTGGTCAAACACACGAACCCTCCTGCTATCAGTTGAACCTGTCTTTGGTACATGTTGCAGGGAAAAAATGAAGGCCAGAATGGAGAGGAGGCGATGGACGCATGGCTAGTGCGCAAGTCTGCACAACTAGATATCACGCCCCGCGAGGTCACGCCACGATCTTCACAACTTGGCAACGTGGCGTGCTGATCATGCTGCTATTATTAGCAGCATACAACTATTTATACATACTATTTACACTGTTTGTAACAGTGAGCGCAATTTTTATGCTAGGAGCCGTCCAACAACTCTTTACTCACCTTGTAATTCAAATTCGCACCTCAAGGTTTTGCATCGCCTGCAGTTGGCTGCACATGACGGCTTTCGCTGGGACATTCGACGCATTACAAAAATACATTCGCTAAATCTGGTGCTTATTATCAACAGACGGTGAGTATTTTCATCCCATACTTTCTCTTAGGTCGCGAGCAACCATGTAACTAAGAAATCTCGGCTGTGCAGAACTTTTTTTAAGTGTGTATTAACACCTACACCAAGAATACCAAAACCATTCTTAAATTGAAACGCAAGTGCTGAGCAGCTGCGAAAACTAATGTTTTTGCAGCATTCAGTTTGATAATACATCTGCATACATTTACTAAAGTTTCCCTTTAACATATCACTACTTGTTAAATGAAGACAAATTTATTATTAATTAATAATTAAGTCTTATATATATATATATATATATATATATATATATATTTGAAAACATCCATGTTGGCTACAGTTCACTGATATTGGTTTTTAAACAATGTATATTCCCCGCCTTTCACAAAGAACGCTATTTACTAATGCGGAAAATCTTTTAAAAATAATTTCTGGTGAAGAGTTGAGATGTGTTCGTGGGTTGCAAGGATGGCGCGTTCTCAGTTGAGTCTCGGACATTACAAAAATGCAACTTACGTCTCCGCCTCGCTGGCGCAAGTGCGTTGCAGAGTTTGATAGAAAGCACGTGATTCAAAAACGGTTGCACATTCTGTAGTGATGTTTGAACAGAAAAAGCATTTAAGAAACGTGTCGTGCCCAAAGACAAGTTTCAAGATCCCGTTTCAGCACCAAAGGCTACTTTAGAAAACGTGAGAATGACTCAAATGGGTATTTTCGGAACCAGTTTTAACAGCTAAATTTTCCACAGAGATTCTTAAGAGTTGTCTTTAGAAATGCCTCCTACTCTTGTCTTTATTAGCGTCACATAAAAATGTATAATCACGTTCAGGCGACTCAACGGAAATTCTGCACCCAATTGAGCGCCTTATGCTAAGAGGCGCCGAGGCACGTGATGAGAGAGAAGTTAACTCACGAGTTTTGAGAACTGGAACCAGCAAAATATGCCGCTGCAGGCAGGTGTAACACTCCGCTATTATTTAAAATGAATTTTCAAGAAATATAGGTTTATATTGCGTTCACAAGCCAGTTTCTGGTTTTGGAATTATTGACCTCATTCAGGCACGTAAAAAAAAAAAACGGTCTCCTAGGAACATGTGGTGAAACACTAAATCCTGGCGATAGAAGACTGTTCAAGGAATATGACAGAAAATAAATTGCATCTCACCAGTTCGCGGACTGGAAAATAAAACTTAATTTGTTTTGCTGGAAATCAACCATCGTCGTTTAGCGACAGCAGAAAAAGTGCACTTAAATACAGTTACCAGCGTGACAGTAAAACAGCACTCAGCAAATTCGCCTAGAAAAACAAACAGCGGGAATCCTATTATCCAGAAACCTTTTTAATTTTACATCATATATGAAAATTTATTTCCAGACTCAGTTCATATACGGTTTTCGCAATTCCATTTTATTGTTTGCCGATGAAACTTGTTTTGCTTTTACCCCTCATCGATATTCGTAATAAAAGTACAAACTTAAATAAACTATGTTTCATGTAAGCTCACTAAATTTTGGCAGTTCTGTGGACATGTACTATTTGATGATATGCTTGCAGGTCACAGTGATAGTCAAAATTTCTTGCACAAATGTGAATCTGAGACCCTTGGTTAACCAGCAGAATAGTACATTTGGACTGGCATTGTGACCTACGAACACATCATATATATATACACATTATATATATACATTATATATATAATATAATGCTACTCGCGATAACGTGAGCACTTTTGAAAGCCATCTCATTTGGAATACTAGTCAAATATACTTTATTTCAGTCTTAGACGTTAACTTCCGAGTGCAGTGGAATATACACACTGTGTTTATTAATCACATGGCAATATTTATTTAAAAAGATGGGTAAAGGATAAAAAAATAGCCGAAAGGAAAAAGTAACTAGGGCTTCAAAAGTGCTCACTTTACCGTGAACAGTCTATACCATCATAACTGTAAAAATTTGAAGATATTACATGAAATAGTACAGGACGAAGTAAGTCTGGCTTATATCTGCAGTGGGCGCAAGAAAATTTGAGGTTGGAATGCCTCTTTACTAGCTTTTTTTTCTCGTATGTACGCAAATATGACGTCCAAACCAATATTCCTTGTTTTCGTCCTGAAGTAAACTACGTGGTTCCGTTTTCGATTCTCAAGTATGTTTAGAATCTGAAACTAATGCACAAAAACTATTACGGAAACTGGCGTTTGACGTGGAGCACCTGATTCCAAATTTGAAAATGACGGACACCATTTGCTTTCAAGCGCCGCATGTTCATTTTCTCCGTGTTGGGGCGGGGAAAACTACTAAGAGTTCACTTTTAATAAACCAGAGTGTAACAACATAGAACGCGCGCGCGTTCAGACTATAGAATCTCTATATCACGCCGCGCCTCTCTGCTGTCTGCTTTTTACAACTCAAATCCACGCCCAATCGCATTAAGTGTGCGGTAGGAAATTAACCTCACCGCGGAACGTGACTGCAACAAATGAATATTTAACAATTTAATATTTGGCGACGTCATACGTGTCTCTGCTCAACTCCCAACCGCATATTCAAAATGAATATTCGAAAGGGAAAACTTAGTCATTAAAAATAAAGTTATCACTCATATTTACGTTTTACATTCACGTGAATTTAACATGTACACAGTCGCTCAGATTTCCACTGTAACAGCAAATACTACTCAATACCGAAATAAAAAATGTTATACAAATATGTGTGCATTTTTTTAACCTGCTTCACATGGTGTATAGTCTATTCATGGTTTCTTCACACTTTTTTTAATTAAACCTTACAAAAATCACCTCATGTATGACGTGTTTGGTTGTATCTTAAATAGGCCTCTATGACTTGCACTTGTGTAAACATACAAGTACCCTATTTTTGGTAAAAATTAAACTTACAATATTTAGTTTGTAATTTATGCGAATAAAAACAACGAAAAAATGGGTGTGTTGGTAACGTCTAGTAAGAAATAGTTCTTGTTCACAATATCATTACACTGATTGCGCACGAATGCGGTGCGTTGTTCGTTTGGTGTTAATTTTCTAGACTAGGTTAAGCTTTGTTTTCACGAGGCGGAGGAATATCCTGGAAGTAGAACTTCCCAAGGGCTTCACAAATATTGTAAGTAACCAAGAATGACTATATAACTCTGTACACAATATCTTCGGCCCACGGAAATGGTAAGACCTAATCACACGGTTTAAAAAAAAATTATTGTAATTCCAGCGCTCGAACAACACTACACAACTGGTTGACAGTCCCATTTGCTTAATGGTTAATTAATTAATGGCTTTTGCACTACAAGTAATAGAAAGTTATTATGTTTATGTTATATTAAATACGCAGTTGATCTTGTTTGAAATACTTTCTCCAATAACTGGCATTAGGGATGGTTTCATCTCAAACATAATGACAAGTGCTCAAAAATATCCGAGAAAAACTATGAAAAAATGAAGGGCAGCCAAAAGAATATCCCTTCCATACACCTGTTTAATTATAGCCGAAGTTGTTCTTGAATGTGCTAAAAGGTGGCGTTGTCGCTGTAAAACCATCTTCACGTCAGTGCCTCATATTCACTTTTTTTTTTTCCTTTCAATACAATAATACTGTTTCGTCCGCATTTACTGCGTACGTACTTACACAACTTAAATTATTTGGAATATTTTACTTTTAATGGTGTCATTATTAAACGTTTAGTAATAAATCTCATTTATGTAGGTTATTTTGGGAAGCAGGGTTTTCTGTCTCTCTCTTCTAAATGATTACTATTTATTTTTAAGTCTTACGTCACGCATTTAGTAGCTATTGGCATGCTTTTTTGACTTCGATTATACAAAAATAAATCCATTATTACAACCAGTATTAGTATTATTGCCCGTGTGTAAACGCGAGATTGGTTAAACATAAGAAGATACGTTTAATGAAAACCACCATCACGATCTTTTTCGATGCCCTTAACCATTTTTTCGTAATATACAAAATGTTCACAAAAATCACCGACCAACTTCATCACATGAATATAGACGTAAAATATATGCATTGCATTTAAGCAACTCACTTCCTAAGGATGGTACACGCCCGTAAAGGTGTACATGAGCGACAGGTTTATTGCGACTAGCACGGAACCAAATGTACTTAGACATCTCAAAGTACGTGTAGTGTACCAGTAAATGCGGTACTACGCACGCATGCACACACACAGTAAAGAGGCGTCACACTCGTCTCCAATAAGACTGGATACACCTGGGTGCTAACCACCATTTATTCATAACCTATTCTATTTCTTACGTACACCAAAAGTATTTTCTGTAGGTGTGCTGTTCAATTACTGGTACACTCACGTACTTTGAGAGGTCTAAGTAAATTTGGTTCGTGCTCTACACAATAAACCTGTCGCTCATCCCCACCTACCTGTACGGGCGTGTTCCATCCTTTTGAGGCGAGTTACGCTATATGTCATGTAAATACTTTTCGTCTATATTTATGTGAATAAACATTTGGTGAAGTTTATCGGTGATTTTTGAGAATATCCAGTATACAGTTGTTTCATGTTCCCACTCGAGCTGTGCTGCAGCAGTGTTGCAGGTTTGGTTCCAACAGATGGAATGAGTGAGTGAAGAGATTTGGGCATCTCTTAACAGCGATGTATTGAGAGCCGAGGACGGTGACTGAGGTGAGTATGGAGCCGGAATGAAAGGGCGTGGTAAAATGGGAGATCCCCGAGGAAACCCACCGACCTACGGCATCGTCCGGCACGATCCCCACATGCGAAAATCCGGGAGTGACCTGGCCGGGGATTGAACCCGATTCGCCTTGTTGGGAGGCGAGCAGGCTAACCGCTCATCCACCGCGGCCCTTTTCCGCAGAGGATGAAGAGAGTTTCTCGTCAGTATTTCAAAGTATGAAACGTGGGACGTAGATGACCACGAATATAGACTTGCTGAAGTGCATCCCTGGAGAGGAGTGTTTCCTCCCAGTCAGTGTACTTGCTACCGACGCACGCCGAGGTCCTCCAGTGCCCACAGCGCCAGCTGCCGCTCCACTCTCCGCTATCTGGCTGCAGTTGTAATGATCCGTGCCATGATTCATGGCCACCGCTCTCCGGCTACCACAAAGCCAGCGATATTGCCACTCGCCCAACAAAAGACTCAATACGACGACTGCCCATAAATAACACAATAAAGAGGCAGTACGCTCGTTGCACTAGAAAACTGCACCCCCGTCGTCGCCAGCGAACAAACACCCTCCTCGTACACGCGCTTGCCGACGCTTTCCATTTTAACCATTTAAATCATTCAATTTCCAAAGAATTTCATTAAATATAATTTGGTAGGGAACACACAGCGTGGCTAGTAGTATAAATAGTTAAACTGCGAAGAGGGGATGGTGGCAGACTTAGGTAGTACGACTTTAAATATGGAGATCCAGTTCTTACTATTAATATCGTTCAAAGGCTGCAAAGAATTAATGTATTATGAAAATTTGCTAAGATCTTAAACCATAAAGACATAATTAATAAAATGTTTTTAAATCATTAAATAATAGCTTTATTTCTGAATGTGGTGCGGTTGCACGAGATGTCCGCTTGAAATACGCAGTGTACACACACACACACACACACACACACACACACACAGACACACACACACACACAACACGAACACTCGTAAAGGACATTTTTAAATAACTGCCAAACTCAGCACACACAGAATTAAAGAGAGCATGGGGAAGGAAGTCTTACTAAAATTAGAATCTTATTAATAACAAAGAATAAGGAAATTGCGCTCACAAGATCAGATCCACTGGTTGCAACTGCAATTACGACACTCAATTGAGTTTCGTTCTTTTCTATTTTGTATGCATTCACTACCAAATTTGTACTTCCTTATTTTTGGGGAGTGGTTTGATATTTTTCCTGCCAGCTGCCTTAACAGTTTGATTTAAAAAATTATTACCTTTATTAATTCACTATAACAAAATATTTTTTAACTTAAAGACTGTATAAGTAATGTTTATATAGCTTATGCATCGATAAAATTCAAAATAACTCTTTCACTGCTTGTGCAAAAAAATTTTGTAAATGAAATCATTGACAAAAATTTAACAAGGGAAGCCGAAATAATAGTTTTCATTCATCATAGACGTAATCAACGGAACTTATTTTGCAAGAATTCAGACAGCCACATATCAGAAACATGCAAATAGTTATCACGGACTTATTATTATGTGTGTGTGTGTGTGTGTGTTGTGTGCGTGTGTGCATGTGTACGTGCGCGCGCGCACTGGAGCTCTGACCTCTTTTTGGTTAAAATACATCATATTTTTTCTTGAGCAACTCACGGCACTTGTTCTTTCTTCAGTAGGTAACTTATGGCATTTTGTCTCCATGCAAATTATATTCGTGTGTTCCAAAAAAAATTTGTGATTTGGAGGTGATTACGCACACACATTACACTCTGCTTTTTTTTTTTTTTTTTTTTTTTTNAGGCATTGCACGTGTTGGCTGCAAGCGTAAGAAGCGCTGGAACAAAGAGTTAATATACATTTGACTGTGCGAACCCGTAAGAGCGAGCACTAATAATTTATCACAATTTATTAGTCGTATTTTAAGGTACTTTTAGCTTATTTCCAAAAAACTGGTTTTTCAATGGGGGTTCCCGTGGAATGTTCACAGCTGAAGTATCAGGCTGACACACATTCGACGTCGATTGGCGTCAACGACAACCACGCGTCGCCACACACGTAATATGTCACTGTGGGATAATAAACTTAAGTAAACTTAGTCATAAACGAAAACAAAGATAGTGGATGTGTGGTAACAAACAGCTGGCAGCAGAACAACGTGGGAGTAGCTAGAGGCACGTTACACGCGTGCGTAACGTCGTGATGAGGGCGATCAGAGCGAAAGACGATGTGCTGAAGGGAGAAAGGGCGACAAGCCAGCGAAGTGACGTGCAGTGTTCATAGTACGGCATGCGACCATGGAACTAAGGAGTGACGCTATACTTTTAGGGCGGGAAATGTACAGCAAAGTTGAATGTTGTAATCGTCTTATCCTAGTTCTGCACGTATCTGCGGATACGTGCACAATACTTATCGAAGCATATTTAAGGTGTTATGTATTTCAGTTTATTTTATTTGTTTATAAATATTTTAACATTTACGTATTTTTCTCGTAACTTTTTATTTTCGATCTGCACTTTGAAAGCTACGTTTTTAATCCCGTCTCGCCTGCAGACCGGTGTTTCATAGAATTGTTTCTCTACCAACTGGAAGTGCAATGCTGTGTTGCGAATTATTTCATTCGCCACCTGAAGCTACCCTTTCCACTCACTTCCCTGCCGCTGCAGTTCTTGCAAATTTTCTCGCCGTATCCCTGCCGCTTTGTGCGTGATTTCACATACAAAATGGGCCTCTGTTCACGTGATATTTGCCCCCACTTCTGTGCGCTTGAGCGCAGTTCGCCTCTTGTGGACAGCCCACGACATCTATCGGCGTCTGTGTAACATTCCGATTGTCTTTTGTCTTCTGCGCCTTTCACGTAGCATTTTACCAACATTTGTTTCCTTGGTATGCTGCCATCATGACTTGCGAGCGCTGTGTGGTGGCCGTGGTGGCGTTGTTTGGCACGTACGTGCCCTTAATGTTTTTTCTCGCAAGCCATTCCGTAGTATGTATGCAGGCACCACTGGACGTAGTTTTATTGGTTGTGTTACATTATTTCATTTATTTTTATGTTCAAAATTTAGTTGTTCATTTGGATATGTTTTGTTTCCCCTCTCTGGTGAGTGCCGTTTCTATTATATGGTTCGTTTCTACTCGTGCACCAGTCCTCTTTTACTCACTAATTAATTTCGGTGGTGAATTGTTTTTGTTTTAGCGAGGGTGCACGTGTCAGCCTAACCTCTTATGCATGTTATGCGCTGAAGTTCTCCATTTTCTGGCATAAGTCGTTTCTCTATGCATTGCCTGCCCCTTCCTTGCTGGGGGGGGGGGGCAACTAGTCAAGATAGGTTTATAAATCCCTTCTTGCCCGTTCCTGTGGACTCAATACGATGACTGCAACCAGCTAAGTCACAACGGACGTTTTGATATTCCTTTACCAAATATTAGTATTTATTTTTTATTAAAAGGAACTTTTACTGTGAATTTGGAAAACATGACTTAAATTGTGTTGTGTTTGATTAGTGAGGATTATATGAAACTTAACAACGTAATTTTATAATGTAACTTTTTTTTAATACTAATTTTTAGATGTTAGAGATGCATCCCAGTAGTCTTTCACAAATTTATTTAAGAATATTTTAAGGTTTCTTGGTTAACATAAATAATTTTATTTCTGTATTTTATTTGTTTTATATCCAGTTTGCCAACAGTTTTTAAGAATATTTGTGTCATATCAATCATTGCAATTATTTAATTATTTTGTTGTCTTCGCGAAGTTTTTTTCCTATTTCTATGGAAGTATTTACTTGCTTCTATTTTCGAAAAACATTAGTAATAATACATTTAAAAGAAAAGGGTAACACAACCGCAATACAGTGTTTTGTATTTGTTAATAAATTGGTTTCTCTTTGAGCTTCTATATTTTATTGATACAAATATATCTTGTACAATATATTTCTTTCTTTCTTTTGTGCCATTTACGATCACCCAGCATTATTTATTGTTTAACATTGCGTCCATTTTTATTTGTTATACTTTTTGCAGAGTCCATTTGTAAGTTTATTTATTATTTTTGTGCCACGTTTTATTGCTTTTATAGTGGTTCTCTTTGTATTATGTTGTTTCTACCAAGGACTGACTGCATATTTCTTTTGATGAACTGGATATTTTATTTGTATATCGTCGTACATGGGCACACTTCGTAACTAGGTAAAATCTTGCGCCTTTATTATTCACGTAGCTTAAAATCTTAATTAAAAGTTACCTTTTCGAAGACTGCGCGCCTAGCGGCAGAAATTTTCCATATGCCAAACTCTCCCATGAGAAATCTCGTTTTCTCCTAACCTGAGTAGAATGAACCTTAACTCGGTTAAGCTTTGGTTGCATGAGGCGGGGGGATATCCTGGAAGTAGAACCTTAGCAGGGCCTCGGAATATTTGTATGTGCATGGACTGTAGTATAGTATGATGAGGAAGGGAGGTGGAGGTAGGACGAGTGCAGCGGTGTCGCTCCGAAGACAGCGGCCACTCGACCGCAACGTCACTCTCCGAGAGGAAACCACAGCGAACGCCGCCGACTGCACCCGGCGCCAGTCCCTTCACGCCGAGTTCTCCACCAGGTAAGATCCTGCTCTTACCAGGTTGTCTTCTTACCATTCACATATATTGCTGCAAGTTGCCTAGGTCGTGCCCACGTTCGTGACGGATGGCTGTCTTAATTAAAACTACATTTAATATCCTAGTTTGCTTCATATGGGTATAACAACTAATAAAGCTGTTATTTCCAACATATCTATGCCTAATATTAATACTTTGAGAACAATTTTTATGCTAATCTCAATTATAATTCAAGTCGTTAGGGCTGTCATACTACCTACAGCCACACAATATACACTCATTCATTACAAATACACGATAACAATATCCACTGCCATGCATGTACGTCATTCCAAATGTCCGTCACTCAAGATACAAGTCCCAATTTCCTACCATACAGCCAGTGGATCCCAGTTTCCGCTGTCACCCGCTGGTCACCCACCGTTGCCCATCGCACACGTTGCATGCACCCGGAACTTATCATCATTCAAGACTTTCGACACAGAGGCACGCCGCGGCTTTTATAGCCGAGATGATCTGGTCCAGAACGTTCTTTGCTCCTCGAGTCGCGTCGTTGGATGGCGACCAGGAAACTGGCGTTCATTCTTACAGAGACGAGATGACGTTAGCGACAATGAGACAGGTGAGCCCGGACCTCTGTCGTCTTGAGGGGAGGCGTATTGTATGTAGTACAATATATAAAAACCTATAAAATTTTTTAATCATGATAGGACATATTTATTTGTACCGAGATGGAGAAAAAGTACAGCCATGGCTACAATTAACTGTTCTATGATAAAAATGAACACTCTTTATTTATGCCGGAAGACTATTCACGTGGGATCAAGGAGTTACACGCTAAATTAAAAAAAAAATGGCGTATGCATTCTTGGCTTACCCAAGATTAGAACATGGTACTGCATTGTCGCGGTACCACGGAAACATTATTTCAACAATCACCAATGTAAACATTGCACTTTTGATAAAATGTCAGCACCTGGTGACACTTTTCACAATTCTCTGCCGACTTCACTGTCAATATTACAAGACAATATAGTCATTGACATGGTGTTTTTACAATGCTGCTGACATTGATTCTGACCTTCTGGGTTTGAACACACGACCAATGACTTGCCTAGCGTGCTGGCTTAGCACTGCTGAAGAAACACTAGTGGTTACGACACATCATAAATTAGAGTTTCTCAAACTTAATCAAGTTATTAATTTTCGACTGGTAACTTCTGGGACGAAATAAATATATATTTTATTTGCGGGCGATGACACAAGCAATACTATCCACATTAGTGAAGCGATCTCAGAAGATGTACAAAACAGTGTTCTATGGCCTGTCGATGCCATAAATGCAAGATGGCGGGAGGTTTAACTGCAGACGACCTGCTTACTTGGAAGTTGAGAGTGGTCCAGTGAAACCGGCGAACTGTTGTACACAGCCAGTTTAATGAGGCATGTGGGGATGTGGCTGGAGGGGAAGGGTAACTGCGCACCCTCTCAATGCGGAGTTAACGAGAGAGCGCCGACAACCGGCCGTATGGCCTCCAGAGGACGAGGGGAAGGATTGATGGCGAACACCAGTCTACCAGTTCCTTCCCACGTCTACTCATAGCCACCAAGGATAGCATGACGTCACTAATACACGCCCAGTAGGCCCGCTACATACATTCTCAATTCGCCCGTGTATTTATCCAAAAAAACATGTACCAATCGGTTGCACTCCGTTCTGTTTTCAAAACACTCGCTGTGATAAGCGTTTACACATTGCGATGTGTCCTTGGTACATGCACTGTCCGATTACTTCCCCATTCCTGAATATCTGATATCTCCCTACTAAGGCAATGTTGTTGTTCGGGGGAACTCTAAATCACGCTGACCTCATTCTTCTTCCATTGCGGTTTGCATCCTTCTCCTCTGCTCCAAATAGAGCCGTTGCTTTCAAAAAACTTTCGCCCTTCCCAACTCAAGAAATCTCTGCCAGATCCTTTCTCGGAAAGACGAATCTGAACGAAGGCAGTTGCTATCGTAGACCGGAACTGCTACATAAACACACTCCACTGCGCATGACTGGTTAAGAAGCCTCACAAAATAATAATAATAAAACAGTACGCGTCGTAGAAAGGGGCACCTACCCCACCCACAGTCTTGTGTCACATTCTAGAAAACACACGACACAAGTCTATAAATTACAACTTGCATAAATTGACTGAAGGATTTACCCGTTTCTCAGGTAACAAGAAATATACTTCCAAACGTAAACATTAAATATACTTGTGTATCAAAACAGGCCAATGTACGTATCCTTTCCCCGCTAATTGGAATGTAAGAAACACAAAAAATTTCTCAGACATTATTACGCTCCTAAATCATTTTACCCAGATGCCAGAATAAAAATAAATTAAAGCCGTTAAAGTAAAATGGCACGTGTAATGGTTAAATAACAACTTATTTTTAAAAATCCACTTGATAGTTCACAAGTGTACTCTGCCTAATAAATAATTGTAAATTCTACAGCCACGAGATAAAGAGGGATAATTCAATGAAAAGTTACTTCGAGATATTGGTCAACCGAAATTAAAACCTAAGTTATATTGGTCAACCTAAATTAAAACCGAAGGCAATATTAACTTAACCTTGAGTGAATATTTCAAACTACCTTGTACAGGAAATTACCATGTTGCAAAATTGGTGAAATTACTTTTTAGTAAAGAAAAAACGAACAAATATAAATTTGACTTTCTGTGTTTCAATATAATGCAAGTTTGTAAACTTTTACATAGGCTATTAAAAACTACAAATATTATCATTACAGTAAATATATATATATATATATAACAATGTTCCGGTAGGAGTGAAAGTGTGAAAATGGCTTGAAGTTTTGCACACGTATATAAAGTCACATTTTTGTGATAAAACGGCGCTTCATTTGCATGGCATCACGTCGCTTGTTTGTGAGAACACAACAGTTGCGATACACGGAGCCCGCAAAGCAACCCGGAAATTGCTATCCGCATAACAAACATTCCTTCATTTACGTGAGTAAATTCGCGCGTTTGGCTCGTTGATCAACCAATCATACATTCGACATGGTCGCAAATACCGCCCGCCCTCCCACACATCGCACTCGCCAAATCCAACCTACCAGGATACGTCTCGGGGCTGGGGATGCAAAACCTACGCAAAACCGGCGCAAACCGGATTATGTACACTCGACGTGGCGTGTCCCCCCACCCTCCAAATCGCCACGCAGGCTTGTGGAAATGGAGTGGTAAAAAGGTAGACTGAGAGGGAGGGTATTAATTCGCAGTGGCGCACAAACGGAACACACGACCCAATCAGACCGGGAATATGATGTTAATTAAGTCTTCATAAATAATGCGCGCGCGGCATGTGACCTGCAACGTATTCAACTGGCGCTGGGCCGAGACTATGGCGAGCCGCGGGAATAATACGCATGCCGTCCCGGAGCAGATAGTCAGCTCGCATATTCACTGCCCGGCAGTCAGCTCTATAGTCCAGTCGCGGTTACTTCGCACTTTTCTGAAGCCCTGCTGAAGTCCTACTGACAGGACATTCTCCGCCTCGTGCGGACAAAGGTTAAACAAGTCTAGAAAACTACACCGAAGGGACAGCTGTGCACCGCATTCGTGCGCGCTCTGTGTAATAACATCTTACTAGGCATTACCAACTCATATATTTTCTCACCTTTTTATTCATATTAATTATGAATGAAATAGTATAATTTATAGTTGAAATGTACCTGAAAGTTCAATTTACCTAAAAATGAGGTACTTTACGTTAAGGGAAGTACAAAAACGGTTGTGACCCATGACATAAAAACAAGAACCAAAGAAGTCTTACATAGAGTGATTTTTCAAAGGTTTGGTTCAAAAAATGTGAGGAATATAACTCCGACTACGCCAGGCGATGACGCCCCGATAAAGGAAGGGCAAGTGATGAAAATGTTTAGATGATATTTTAAAGTACACGTCGTGATCCCAACGCACCGTGCTGTGGAAGGTAATAGTGTATTAAATGTCTACAACGAAATACACTCGGCCGCCTTTTGTTCGTTGTTTATGGTCTCTCTCCCTTGCCCCCTTCCCCTTCATCATGGCGCTCACCACCCCACACATAACCTTGCATAAGGGAAGCCGTTTTCATATTTCACGACTGTAGCTGCTTCCCCCCTTTCGACCGGACCCCGCTAGGAGCTGAGCGAACGGCTTTTCAAAACTTGTGGTTCGTATACGATGTTCCGGCCGAGCCACCGAACTCGCTTTCAATTTCTCTCCGCAGCCTCCTCTGGACCGCCGCATGGCTCACAATACCTACAATGGAGGCCATTTCGGCAACATGTCTCCCGAGATACGCCCGTGGCCAGGCCGCATGAAAAGAGAACGAAAAAGGAACCAGGAAGAAATATTGCCAAAAATTTCAGTGAATGGGTTCTTTATTTTGTATCGCGATGTTTTCCTTCATCTCCCCCCCCCCCTACCTTCCCCTTCCTCTAGAACGAACTGCGCGAGGCGTGCGGAGAAGGAAGCAAGGAAACAAAAGAGGTTCGATTACTTTTATTGACTGTGATCCAGGGACGAGGAGTGGGCAGGCAAACCGATTGGTCCGGGACAATAGAGCACGCGGGCAGAATTCTCGAGAGGAGAATATGAACGGCAGAGTCGTGATTGAATCCAAAGTCCATCCGCGAGTGGACGAGATTTCTGGCGCAAGGAAACACGCCGATGCTGCTGAGAGGGGGGAAAAGGCCGGAAGAGATCCGTTCTTTCAAGATGAGCATCCAGAGATGATAGGACCTCCATTTCATATCGTTATTGTCTTTTTGGAAGAGACGGGCCAAATTACGACCATTTCGTCTACTTTGAAGCACTAACTTATCTCATAACAGTACTCCTATAAAACGTAACTACAAATAAAATAAAATAGGCGAAATGTAATACACGTAGTTCACTATTTACTTAACGCTTCGGAACTTGACCTTTATACATTTGGACGTAAAGACTAGCTGGCATACAGCGAATTATGAAAAATATTATATAATAATGTTCAAATTAACACCAACTGAAATTTTCTGTGGTACATGAAAGAGCAAGAACGTCGTAATAAAACATTTATATTTGTAAGAAATACACGGTATCTGTTAATCGAGCCGCTGACACTTACCACGTCAATGTCTACGTGTATCTCCACGTGCGGCAGTATTATACACAATGAGCGGGAAAGATAAAAGAAAGATATCATGTCAAGTACTTCGTCTGCAACAATCGCAAAAAAAGTGTAATGTTCATTCACTGTTAAGTAACAGTGAATTCGCTTGGGGTGATATTGTGCGGCACTGATATAGTGTGTGCCTGAAGCGCTGACATGACGTACCTATTACTGCAACTACGGTCGGTAACTGCGACACTATGCCAAGCTAAGTGAGATACTGCACAGAGACAAACAAACAGCTGCTATCACTGTAACAGCAAGTCTCATTTATAGTAATTACGTTCTTGGCTCAACTTTTTACTCAATTAGCTTATTACTGTGAGCTAACGGATGTGCGTCATGAGATACTAATAGCATTTACATTTTCTGCTTTATGTTGAATCCTATAAAACATTGTCTTTTTTAGATTAGATTACCAGGCACAAATTATTGCGAACTCAAATTTATGACTACGAGATAAACGCTGATCTGCTTTTAGGATGCGTTTAAACTAGGACATAGTTGACTATATTTGTGACACTAATGCGAGTCATCACTTCAACTACTCCAAAAAATTACGTGGAAAATACGCTAAGCAAATGATTTTCCTTCCTCCCATAAAGTTCCGCTTCTCTCTGCACTAAGTGCACANTAACATTACGTGGAAAATACGCTAAGCAAATGATTTTCCTTCCTCCCATAAAGTTCCGCTTCTCTCTGCACTAAGTGCACATCACTTTTCCTGGATGTCTCCAGCAAGTATTTAAACCTTTGATTTCTCATCATTTCTCACACACCTCATCACACCCCGTGAATTTTTTCTGCCAATGATTATAGTAACGACTTATAGAACTGAATACTTCGCATATTGTATATGCACACACACAAATATACAAATACACACACTAGCAGTCACTTAAGATAGTTCTCATCCACCTATTTTTCGATATTTTGCCTCCTGAAAAACGAATATTATAAGTATCACTGGAAATAACGCCTTTCACTCATAATGTTATCGTGGTGTAAATAAGTGACAATGGGTAGAGTTACGATTAATGTAGGTTACATATCTTGCTTATTAGGTAAAACACATTTGGACAGCACAGCTCAGGTTGCGAAGTTATAATAACACATGTACGCGTTTGCAATGTTTTATAAATGCAACACTTAATAGCACACACAAACACACACACACACATATATCTTTTTCTGCATGATTACTAAAGGTCTTGAAGTAGCTTATAACCATTTATCAAATGTAAATAATATTTTTGCAAGAAAACTTTTACTATCTGTTTCTAAATACAGTAAATTGTGTTCCTGGCAATATTATCTTTATTAATTTGCGGGGAAAAAATGTACAAGTAATGGCAACCAGTTGGTCATTGTTTCTCGATATGCAATGCTCTTAAAATCAAGTGGAGAAAAGTGTTATTAAACCCACACGCTAATTTCCCAGCTGATCAAGCAGTATGGCGTAGCCACTTTCGAGGAACGCAAATAAAACCAGTAACTGTCCAATAATCAATTATTCAACATCTGGACTTTTATAGCGCTGAGAGACGAGCGAGTGCTCGAGCGCCTGGAATACATTCCCTATCTATTGGCACGGGAGCAGACACCCATTAGTCTATATATTGGCAAGGGAGCAGACACCCATTAGTCTATATATTGGCAAGGGAGCAGACACCCATTAGTCTATATATTGGCAAGGGAGCAGACACCCATTAGTCTATATATTGGCAAGGGAGCAGACACCCATTAGTCTATATATTGGCAAGGGAGCAGACACCCATTAGTCTATATATTGGCAAGGGAGCAGACACCCATTAGTCTATATATTGGCAAGGGAGCAGACACCCATTAGTCTATATATTGGCAAGGGAGCAGACACCCATTAGTCTATATATAGGCAAAGGAGCAGACACCCATTAGTCTATCTATTGGCAAGGGAGCAGACACCCATTAGTCTATCTATTGGCACGGGAGCAGACACCCATTAGTCTATATATTGGCAAGGGAGCAGACACCCATTAGTTTCTATCATCACTGGCGAAGAATACATGTATACTACTCCCGCTTCGGAGCTTCAACGTCTGTCCACACTACGCCCTATCTGAAACAATATGGCTCGAAGAGCTTTTACGAGCAAGTCCTGACCTCGAAAGCGGCACGAAATGTAGCCGGGGGAAAGAAATTTGGCGATTGAAAACTGCCAATGAAATTACTTTATACGACAAAAACAAGTCACCGCTAGCAGCAGTTTGACGAAATGAGCAAAGTTCTATCCGCAGCAAATAACGCGCGGCTGGAGTTATCTTTATGGTCAACTGGTTGCTCTTAGCTTGGCAGTTTTATGCCGAACCGTAAAATAACGATGAGTTCTACAAAACTCGTTCGTGTTCCTGTCCAACTACACTACTGTTCGTAAAAATTACGACACCGTAGAGGAGACGTGATAAAAGTTAGATTCCCACTAATATTTATTAGGCACTATTAAAAATATATCAGCGTTTCGATGCCCTTACAAACAAGGTGTGCAGAATGGGTGTGGCCACACCGGTCCTGTAAAACCTGCTCTCATCGCCTGGACATCGAAATAAATGTTTTACTGGTGTCCTGAAGGATTGGCCATCTAGGCTTGATTCACATACACAATCTCGGCGGGAGACGGGTTCGGAGCTCTAGTAAGCCAAAGTTAATGAGGGGTACGTTGTAAATTCATCAAAAGGTTGGTCGTTGAACTTCGAACTGAACAACCAAAGAATGGCTTCGGCAGTGCGAGGAAGACTGGTCGCACGAGAACCCTCAAGTATTTGGCTTGCCTGCTGGAACACCTGACAACGTACGAGTACATATGAAGAAGTTCCAATATGCCGCCTTGTACGTGAGCGAGTTCGTGAAGGATGGAGGTTTTAACACACACAAATATTATTTACAACATTAGACAACATAACTCCACTATTAATACTTATTATTCTAATAAGCAAGAATAATGCAGTTTGTAAAGCCAATTTCCATTATGATTTATGTCTATATCACTGTCTTTATACAGTAATTTGATCCTCTCATATTAGTTACACATATGCGATATAAATGTCCATTGCCGTACATTACCATAATACCAAATGTCTGCCGCTCATGTCTCGAGTCTCACTTTCCCACGCAGTCCATTCTCACTCTGTGTTCTCCCGACGCTCGCAGACTATACTCGCAGGTCACTGCGTCGTCGCCCGTCCTTCCGATACGACCACACACCTGGCGTTTATGGCCGTCCACCACTGCAGACTGTCGACACAGGCACGCCGCGGCTTATATAGCTGAGAGGACCTCACCCAGAACGTTCCCCGCACGTCGAGTAGCGTCGAGAGGGTGACGACCAGAAAATTCGTTCAACGACTGTCCAGGGCATCCAATCTTCCAGGGTGGGGGGTGGCATCAGTACCGATATCGTTATCACGGCACGCGTCAGTGGTACGCGGCAGCCCGTTTATAATTCTGGGCACGCTTTCTTGGTTATCAGTGATGCCCTTACAGTACTGCGCTTCGCAATCCCGAAATAAAGATGTGTTTGTACGCACATTACCTATACTTCCGCCATATGAAAAATTATTGCCATGGTTCTGACCACTTTATTTATGCGTCGGTCAAGTAAAACTGTGAAATTATTAGAAAAGTAAGTATTTTACCATTTTTTAAATTAATGCACTTACATGCATTAAAAATACAGAAAGTAAAACAAATACATTCAGTATTCTCAAATGTTTTCCTAGCACTTTCAATTCAGCGTTAAGACATGGAACTACTTTCTCTTCGTCGTTGCCAACTTTAGACTGACAAGCGCTATGCTAGCCAGTGGGCCCGTTAAAATATATGCTGGCAGGGGCAGCAACATTCTTCAAATGTTGATTTCAGAAACGCTCACTTTATAGTGAACAACCTTCACACACACTATTGAAAGGGTTCAGTCGGTCTGATGACATCGTCTGCATCATCAGGCACCACTTGCGTTAATTCGTCAAGAGCTGTAAGCTAATGAGCAGCTTTACAGCCGTGGATAATGACTGTTCAATGTGAGCCGTCGAACATAGTGCTGTGCAATTACAGTAAATATTAGACTGGCTTATTTATTGTTGATGCTACATGCCTTTGAACTCAAACTAAAATATGACGGTCGGTTGAGTCTGAAGAATTGTCGTAAGATTCGCTTTGTTGTCTTTGTCTGCTATGCTTTGTAGTTTCCTGTACCCTTGCTGGGCTGTTGGCCCTGATTTTACTGTCAGATGGTTCACATATTTCTCAGGCGTTTACGGAATTGCGTGCATTTAATGTCTGTCACTAAACATGTATTGTGATAAGTTATACCGTTCACAGAACACACTTCGTACAAAATGTTTGGAAGAAAAAAAAACCTTTATAAAAGACAAAATATTTTTTTTTCTTTTTAAATATACCGAGTGACTTAATAACTACGTGAATTTTGAATAAACCTGTACCAACACGTGGAAAAATTATAGACGATAACAGAAAATCATTGCACTAATGATACCGTTCTGCGGTGCATTTCGACCGTTTCTTGGAAGAGTGCCCCTTACGAAAATTCTCATCGAAAGAAATCACACGTTTGTGACATGAAAACCTGTCAGTCCATTTTCAGTGTAAACAACTGTCACGTACGGTATGTGCTGTCGAGGCCGCTGGAGCTGGAGGCTGGAGCTGGAGGCTGGAGCTGGAGGCTGGGTACGCAGCAGCACTGTCGCGCCGCACACAATGGCCGCGACAAATATATTGACTCTGGCTCTAAAAGCCCCTGCAGCCAGACCTTGGCACCCCAACTGAAGGGCTGCGGAGCGAGGTAGAGGCGGCGAACAGCAAGAGCATCGGCGTGTGACGTGGGTGTGTGAGTGGGGGGGNGGGTGTTAAAGGCAAGCTCAGGGATTTACATAATATCCCTCGTTCCTAGCGCGCCGCCTGCACTGCCTTCTAGAGAAAATCCTGTCGGCTTGAGACGGCCCGCTGCTCCCAGGATCTCGAGCGTGCATGGCCTCTGCGACAAAATCCCCTCCGGCTATTGCTCTAGCTCGCTCTCTCCGCCGCCCAATAATAAATACAGCTTGTCGTGAGAGTTACCAAGTGGCCAATAACGAGCTGCCCGCTCCGACCTGGACACGCCCACGCTGCAGTTCGCCGCAGCTGCGGGCGAAACTAGTCCCGCCAACTTCTTTTTATGCCGCCAAGAGGAATCCCGCCACAATGAATTCGGCGTCGAGTCACGGAAATGTAATGTAAACAAACCCTCCAGGGTTTCGTGCCAGTTCTCTCTCGTCGTTCTTTTTTCTCTGTTCGCCACGTCGTTTATTGATAAATATATTTTTCGGCTCTAATACTTTGCAGTCTAGTTCCCTCTCTGCCTCCCCTGTGTTCTCCTGTTCTACACATCGGAAGGCAATTTTACGTATTTCTTAAACACACGATATTTAAGTAAGTAAGAAGGCCACATAGCATGTTACAATTTTATAGAGACTGATTTAAGATATGTCAAAATGCGATGAAAAGTGAGGTGACAAAAGAGTTACATTCACGCCGCGAGGTTCTGGGTTTTGATCCAACGTAAAATATATGGATATGTGATTGCCGTGTTTAGATGTAAGTTTATGTTAGTTTAGCGATTAATATACTCCTACACTTAGAGCATTCTATGGGTGCAACCAAATAATGAAGAGAATCGCTTAACATTTCAACTTAAATGTAAATCTTCTTTATATGGACGGGTGCGCCCTAAGTTCGTATACCCTTGTAAGTCCATATAATACATTAATAAGGTCAGTATGCCCAAATGTATATCAAAAGATGTACCATAGATCTCGGGAATGCAGAACATGTGTGTCCACCATGGTCTCTGCATAGCTGAATGCGCTGAGTTCTGTTGCTCATTTTAATCTACGTACTTGGGATCACTTTCTCAATGCTGTGCGCACTGCATTTTTTAGCTGATCGTTTGTTAAATCACGTCGCTTCCGCACATTTTCCTTGGTGAAACCCTAGAGTGCTATATGGTGTTGTCAGATCAGGGCTTCTTGGAGGCCAAGGAAGAGGAGCTGGGCAATTGTCCGATCACACGATCCCTAAATACTGCGTTCAGACGTTGCCGAACAGCCAATGGTTCAGTGGAGAAAATCTGCGTTTGCTTGTAGNACGATCCCTAAATACTGCGTTCAGACGTTGCCGAACAGCCAATGGTTCAGTGGAGAAAATCTGCGTTTGCTTGTAAACGCGTATCTCAGTACACAAATGTATTGGGAAAACGACATTTATTTCAGGAAAGGTGAAGAAAACAAAAACAATTATCTACAACCCCTACTATTTGCCTTTATCCTATTAAATACATGCAAAAAGACAGCGCACATTCCTTAAAAAGAAAGGATAGAAATATAAAGTGGGGCCTGTAGTTGAATCCATTGGCTCTCATCACGTGTAATGATATCCTACNCACGATCCCTAAATACTGCGTTCAGACGTTGCCGAACAGCCAATGGTTCAGTGGAGAAAATCTGCGTTTGCTTGTAGACGCGTATCTCAGTACACAAATGTCTTGGGAAAACGACTTTTATTTCAGGAAAGGTGAAGAAAACCAAAACAATTATCTACAACCCCTACTATTTGCCTTTATCCTATTAAATACATGCAAAAAGACTGCGCATATTCCTTAAAAAGAAAGGATAGAAATATAAAGTGGCGTCTGTAGTTGAATCCACTGGCTCTCCTCACGTGCAATGACATCCTTCTGTCACAGGTCTAATAGTGAGAAACTCCGCTGCCCGCGAATGCATATCTGAGATCGGCCATCGCAATGCTTCCTTATAGCAATATGTGACCTTGAGGTGTTACACATTTTTTACTAGGGATTCCTCTTAAGGGCGCCCTTTGTCCAGGCTCTAAACAGAGCGCAAAGGTTCAGTCGTAAATTGACAACTATTTATAACATATTTTTCAGAGGTGTTTTATTACGAAAAACATTTAAGAAATTGGTTACGCCCGAACGGTGCTGTCTGTTTTATTATGTGTATTTTTAAAAGTAAAAAAGTGATTATGCAAGAGTTTCACAATAATTTCCAGTTATGAAATTTAACAAGGCATAGGGACATGAGGCATTTTCATTATTTCACAATTAAATTATAGGGTCGCCACTGAAAGTCCTACAGAGGCGAGTCAACAACAATCTGAGCCAGTTCTCCGCGTTTCACATAAAGACGTCCAGACATTCGACTCGCGTACCTGGGTCGCCCTTAGGCCCGTTCTAAAACGACACAGATGCGTAAGGTAACGGACACGGAGTACGTCAACGGAACAAGCGGACGAATCGTAACGGATTCCAGCTATTTTACAAACTTTCACATTATAAATGCTATTTCNACGTCAACGGAACAAGCGGACGAATCGTAACGGATTCCAGCTATTTTACAAACTTTCACATTATAAATGCTATTTCCGAGCCTTACGACACAGCTGAAGGGATCTGCACTGAACTTTGCTTCAGTTTTACCAGCCATCAAATGATAGGGTCACCGCTTACACGCTGCAAGAAGGAAACACTGCAGGTCAGTTGAGAGCTTTGCGCGTAGAAGTGACAGGACACTAGGTAGGCGTCTCACTATCGCCCTTATTGCTCGCTTGCTTCTGAGCCTCAAACACGCTGAAAAGTTACAAGCAGGCGGCGCTATTAAGTTTCAATCTTATTTCTAGTCCACTACGTGTTCAACCCGATTTGCAATTAGAGTGTACACGGAGGGGCAGATGCTAGGGATGAAGGTACGAGCGACGTATCCCCCATGCCACGCACGGCTTAGTAGGACGAGAGGGCGGCACAACTAGAGAGGGGGTGGCTTTGTACGAGGTCGATTGTGCGAGCCCAGTGCCGAGTACAGGGGTGGGGGCAGGTGTTCCAAGAGGTAGACCAGGTGAGGCACGGAACATTTCTGGCCACTTTACCAGGGCCGCGGCGANCGCATAGCCGGCAATTGAGCGCAGGGGGAGGCGGCTCGCAGACTATTAATTACACGTGTAATGAGCGGGCTTGAAGGCGGCGCGGATATCTGCGACGGCTGCACGTCGAGTGTTGTGACGACGACGTGAGAAGCACTATTACCACGGCGGACGTCCTTCCTCGCGAACCAACACGCACTACGCCGTACTGCAACCCCAACTAACCTGCACGTATACACGCTCTTCTTCGTCAACCGAGCGCCATTAACAAAGCCCTGCTTCACATATACTTGCACGCACGATATCTTCTCTTCCGCTAAATGCAATATTAACACTGCCAAGGCCCTCGTCAGTTCGTACCTGCATCAGTATAATGAAACTGTTAAATTATTATAACATTTAATAATTTTACCAATTTTGTAATTATTACACTTATGTGCATTAAAAAACAGAAAGCAAGAGAAATCATTTCAGTTTTCACAAATGCTTTACCTAACACTTTTCCCTCCGTCGTTACCATTTTTATAGGAGTGTGCCAATCAGTGCGCTCGTTATAATAGATGGTGGTAAAAGCAGCGAGACATTTCTCAAAGCTTGATTCCAAAAATGCTCACTTTCCGTAAATAACAATTTGGCGAAGAGAACAAATCAGTATCTTTCTAAATACAAAACACGGAAGCACTCCGAGAAAACCCACGTACCCTATTCGCACGAGGAGTCTCAGATAATTACAAACACGCAGATACAGGCGCATACACTGGTGTGTAAGAATTAAGGACGGGCCAGGTTTTCACGTGTAACGTCGTGCAGCTGTGTTCACAGAAGTGAAGTATTACAGACTTCTGCACATTCACAACTCAGAATACAGTATTTGTTCGCCTGTGAAAGTATCACTTGAACGGGCAGTCATGCACCTTTCGTGCTCTCACGAAGGTCTGACTGACCTGAAAAGTATCGTATTTATTTACAGTTTAAATTATTGAAGAATGCCTGTGGCCATTTTTAATGTAACGCGCCGTGCCTAGGTGCCCACGTATTCTTCCACGAACTACCACTTTAACATCGTGGAAATGCTCTTGTATCCCATGGAAAAGTTTAAAGCAACTATTTTCCAGGCTTTTGCTTGTTAAAGTTCAAACATTAATTGTGTTGTGTACCTGGTCAGAACCGATCTATACCATCGATCAGTTGGCTTTCCTAAAATAGAACCTGGTTGTGTGAATTCGGTTAAGCTTTATGTACAGACCCTTGAGGTGACGGGTTCGAATTCAGTTCGCTTATCGATACGAAAGTCTGCCTAAATTGAAATGGGACGACTCAAAATACTAAAACTCGCAAATATATTACAAGTTTAAATATATGCACATAAAACATCATTAGCTTCTTTTACCTCATTATCCATGTTTTTTTTAGATCAAAAGTAATGAAATAGCTTTACGACATATTAGATTAAACACATATATTTGATTTTTTCCCCCCCTTCAAATTCGTATTATAAAGAGCCAGTAAACATAAATAAGTGATTATAACTAAAGTTAAAAAAATAAATTTTTTTGATAAATGAAGGAAAATCAGATGTTTTAATCAAAATATTTTGCTTAGCAAAATTATTTCAACATGTTATATCCAGTTGCATTCAGCAAAATTATATCCAATATCGTATAAGACTTATTTAGCGGAAGAGATCCACGCATTCCAAAGATGAGAAAATTCCACGAATTCTAATAATTCCACGCAACATCACGCCCGTTATTTATCAATGCTTTTTTTTAAAAGCATTCTTCGGAACACGTACGCAGCTGAATGAAATTCCATTCCAGCTTATGAAAGAATAGAATTACAGCGTAATTACAGCGTAGCCGTAAATTTGCGAAAGTTGTTATCTGTGGCGTGCGTGGGTCCCTGGCATTTTATCTGAGCGCGGAAAAGATTCAACTGCAGACAAGCCGTCCGAGAGGATCGTGCCCGGCGTTATCTCCTCCGCTTCAATCGATAAGAGCCTCCGATCCTAGCCATCNTTAATTACACGTGTAATGAGCGGGCTTGAAGGCGGCGCGGATATCTGCGACGACTGCACGTCGAGTGTTGTGACGACGACGTGAGAAGCACTATTACCACGGCGGACGTCCTTCCTCGCGAACCAACACGCACTACGCCGTACTGCAACCCCAACTAACCTGCACGTATACACGCTCTTCTTAATCAACCGAGCCCCATTAACAAAGCCCTGCTTCACATATACTTGCACGCACGATATCTTCTCTTCCGCTATATGCAATATTAACACTGCCAAGGCCCTCGTCAGTTCGTACCTGCGTCGGTATAATGAAACTGTTAAATTATTATAACATTTAATAATTTTACCAATTTTCTAATTATTACACTTATGTGCATTAAAAAACAGAAAGCAAGAGAAATAATTTCAGTTTTCACAAATGCTTTACCTAACACTTTTCCCTCCGTCGTTACCAACTTTATAGGAGTGTGCCAATCAGCGCGCTCGTTATAATAGATGCTGGTAAAAGCAGCGAGACATTTCTCAAAGCTTGATTTCAAAAATGCTCACTTTCCGTAAATAACAATTTCGCGAAGAGAACAAATCAGTATCTTTCTAAATACAAAACATGGAAGCACTCCGAGAAAACCCACGTACCCTATTCGCACGAGGAGTCTCAGATAATTACAAACACGCAGATACAGGCGCATACACTGGTGTGTAAGAATTAAGGACGGGCCAGGTTTTCACGTGTAACGTCGTGCAGCTGTGTTCACAGAAGGGAAGTATTACAGACTTCTGCACATTCACAACTCAGAATACAGTATTTGTTCGCCTGTGAAAGTATCACTTGAACGGGCAGTCATGCACCTTTCATGCTCTCACGAAGGTCTGACTGACCTGAAAAGTATCGTATTTATTTACAGTATAAATTATTAAAGAATGCATGTGGCCATTTTTAATGTAACGCGCCGTGCCTAGGTGCCCACGTATTCTTCCACGAACTACCACTTTAACATTGTGGAAATGCTCTTGTATCCCATGGAAAAATTTAAAGCAACTATTTTCCAGGCTTTTGCTTGTTAAAGTTCAAACATTAATTGTGTTGTGTACCTGGTCAGAACCGATCTATACCATCGATCAGTTGGCTTTCCTAAAATAGAACCTGGTAGTGTGAATTCGGTTAAGCTTTATGTACAGACTCTTGAGGTGACGGGTTCGAATTCAGTTCGCTTATCGATACGAACGAAAGTCTGCCTAAATTTCAATGGGACGACTCAAAATACTAAAACTCGCAAATATATTATAAGTTTAAATATATGCACATAAAACATCATAAGCTTCTTTTATCTCACTATCCATGTTTTTTTAGATCAAAAGTAATGAAATAGCTTTACGACATATTAGATTAAACACATATATTTGATTTCCCCCCCCCCCCTTCAAATTCGTATTATAAAGAGCCAGTAAACATAAATAAGTGATTATACCTAAAGTTAAAAAAATAAATTTTTTTGATAAATGAAGGAAAATCAGATGTTTTAATCAAAATATTTTGCTTAGCAAAATTATTTCAACATGTTATATCCAGTTGCATTCAGCAAAATTATATCCAATATCGTATAAGACTTATTTAGCGGAAGAGATCCACGCATTCCAAAGATGAGAAAATTCCACGAATTCTAATAATTCCACGCAACATCACGCCCGTTATTTATCAATGCTTTTTTTTAAAAGCATTCTTCGGAACACGTACGCAGCTGAATGAAATTCCATTCCAGCTCATGAAAGAATAGAACGTCGTAATTACATCGTAGCCGTAAATTCGCGAAAGTTGTTATCTGTGGCGTGCGTGGGTCCCTGGCATTTTATCTGAGCGCGGAAAAGATTTAACTGCAGACAAGCCGTCCGAGAGGATCGTGCCCGGCGTTATCTCCTCCGCTTCAATCGATAAGCGCCTCCGATCCTAGCCATCAACAACGATGCAAAAAAAAGGCGGCAGGAGGGCCCTGAGCCGCGAGTTATTAAGTGCTGACAAGTAACAAGTGGTTTGCGATTTCACAGTGATCGGCCGTGCGCGTGAAGAGGCAGTACCAGCCGGTGCAGTTGGTAAGGTACTCGTCAAAGTGTTGTTGCGCAGGTTTAAACCACAGACGCTGTGCGCCAACTCTCTCTGTACGTGCGTGTCCCCAACATCGACTAGCAGCCATCCGACAAAGTCTCGTGACTTTCAATCAACGCTTCTCCAAAGTCTTTACCTTAGGACCCCCTTTCTATTCATGTCGCTAAGTCGCGTTCCCTATATATATATACATATATAAACACACATACATACACACACATACACACACACACACAAAAGCGTTTACCTTCGCTCGCGTTGTTATAGAAACAAACTTATAGGGAGAAATAACGGTATTTGTTAGTAGATAGACACTGATCATAAAAACAGAACAGAGAACTAACGATGTCATTTTATGGTGCTAGATTTGCTCGTTTACATAGGCAATGACCGTCATTTATATTTCATTGTAAATCCGGGTAAACGCTAGCAATCAGTTCCGCATCACTCTGCACCAAATTATTAAATTCCCCCGTTAGTGACAAACAGCCCTCGGCATCTGCTTCTAACCGCCCATCTCCAATTTTTAATAGTGTATCAGCGTAATGTCCTGTATCAACGTCATTGTACGGGTGCACTCTCATATTTGTCGTCAAGCTGAATTTCTTGACATTTGCCCATAAGTTTGACGACTTGAGACAGGCTTTNATACATATATAAACACACATACATACACACACACACACACACACACACACACACACACAAGCGTTTACCTTCGCTCGCGTTGTTATAGAAACAAACTTATAGGGAGAAATAACGGTATTTGTTAGTAGATAGACACTGATCATAAAAACAGAACAGAGAACTAACGATGTCATTTTATGGTGCTAGATTTGCTCGTTTACATAGCCAATGATCGTCATTTATATTTCATTGTAAATCCGGGTAAACGCTAGCAATCAGTTCCGCATCACTCTGCACCAAATTATTAAATTCCCCCGTTAGTGACACACAGCCCTCGGCATCTGCTTCTAACCGCCCATCTCCAATTTTTAATAGTGTATCAGCGTAATGTCCTGTATCAACGTCATTGTACGGGTGCACTGTCATATTTGTCGTCAAGCTGAATTTCTTGACATTTGCCCATAAGTTTGACGACTTGAGACAGGCTTTGATTTCATCTGCAGGTGTGCCCCTCTGAAGCAAAGTTAGAGTTTGGCGGAAGTCACCAGCCAGTAACAACCATTCCTCCCATAATGTCTATACTGTTTCGTATATCCTGTAGAGTTCGGTTTAGGGCCTCTATCGCTTTTTTGTATGAAATTGTGCTTTCGTCCCACACTAACAACTTACATTGACGCAGCGTTGTACCCCGAACGCTATTTTTACTAAAAAAAATTTCCCGAGGGAAGGAGATATTTTTTTCGGAATTAAAAGTATCTTGTGTCACTTCCCGACCCTCCAACTATCTCTGTGCAAAAAATCACGTCGATCCGTTGCGACGTGAAAGAAGGACAAACAAACACACTTTCGCATTTATAATATTAGTTATACATATGTGTTAGGATATATATATATCACATAGGGTGGGACTGAATTCAACTGACAAACTTCATGAGGTGATTATTTATGCAAAATCAAGTGGCAAATATATAGGACAGTTTATTTATACCTTAACTAAATATTAAGAGTGAAATAAGTCCACGAAAATTGAGATTTGGGAATGCAATTTTGCGAAGTATCGGAAACCANAACTAAATATTAAGAGTGAAATAAGTCCACGAAAATTGAGATTTGGGAATGCAATTTTGCGAAGTATCGGAAACCAGGAGAGTTAAAAATACAGTTCACGGAACGTTATTTTATGTTATCGGTATCTTAAATCTAAGAGAAAACTCAAATTAATAAAACATCCCATTAGGAAAATAACAGGGCTGGCCACCCTCTTATTGCCGGCAACTTCGTTACCGTCGGCAATTATGAACGTTTGATGTCGGTTTAAGGAGCAGTATGCCCTACGACACAAATATGGTCCCCTTATTGCAACTTCCAAGGACCAACCGTTTTCGTTTGAAACGCACACAAACATTCCGCTAGATTCTGCTGCAGTGATACAGCTTCTAGTATGCGGGCACTACTACCTACATGATTGTATTACCACTGCACAACCGATGGTGACGGGCGAACCATGTGACCACCTACTGTAAACTACGGGTACCATACATTAATAAGCCACAACTGTTCGTATGTGGCGACAGTCGGTGTGTGATTCCATGCAGGACGTAAAGATATTGGTATTGCCTACGCACCTGGAACTGTATCGCTGCTGCTGTGTACTGTGCGGGCTTATGAACGTTGAAACACTTGGTGCAGCAGCGTAGAGCAATGCCGTTACAACGCATCACACGTAAGTGGTATCAGGTAACACATTGCATTTCACAACACAAGCTGTGGCATTCCATAGATTTTATTGTAGAAACACGTATCACTAACACTTTTATAAGAAAGGCTGGATGGTACGGCCCCCCGTGTTCGACGCACAGTTCACATCGCCGCACCAACGATTGTCGGACACGTGTGAAAACATCCTCATTGTCCCGAATAATCCCGGCAGCTGCAACGATGCGGATGACGAGGTCCTCTTCTGAATCCACCGCGGTTCCATACACCAAGCTGCGCATGTAACCCCAGAAGAAATAGTCCAGTGGATTCATATCAGAGGATCGTGGAGGCCAGGTAACAGGAACCCCAGAGTATATCCACCGTCCAGGGAATACGAGATTCAGGTGATCGCGCGCACGTCGTGGACTGTGGGCTGGGACGCCGTCGTGCTGGAGCCACACCGCCACTCATGTTTGTAACGGGACTTCTTCGTGTAATGTCGGCAGAGTTTCCNGATGCCAGGGAACAGGAACTCCACAGTATATCCACCGTCCAGGGAATACGAGATTCAGGTGATCGCGCGCACGTCGTGAACTGTGGGCTGGGGTGCCGTCATGCTGGAGCCACATCACCACTCGTGTTTGTAAAGGGACCTGTTCGTGTAATGTCGGCAGAGTTTTCCACAGAAATGCAGCGTACACATTGCCGGTGAGACGATGTGGTAGCAAGTAGGGGCCAATCAGCATGTTATGTATTACGCCCGCCCAGACGTCGACACCCAATGGTGCGGCGGCTTATGTTGAGTACTCTTGCAATAGTACGCGTACTCACACGTGGGTTATTGTCAACGTGCTTTAACACATCCTCTTCAAACCTAGCTGTCCTCGCTGTCCTTCTGCGTCCTGCATTCGGCCGTGTCACCGGCAAACGTCCACTGTCACTCAAACGTCGCTCCACAGACGCTAATGTGGCTGCTGTCTGTGCGGAATTCGATCGCTGTACATTCCTTGCGCTTTTCGTCCGTTTCCCTCCGTAGCACCGTAAATGAGCAGCATATCTGTCAGTTCTGGCCACGTGAAGCGTTCCATTTTGTTGACACAACATGCACCTTGACCAACAGAAATTAAGTGACACATTATGGAGGGCTCATATATTTTTTATAATGGGCCGCATTCGCTACAGTGCCGTGATAACTGTCGCGCCAGGCGTGGAATTGAACACGCCATACCTTACAGAGCTGCCTAGTGTGGTATTAGTGTCCGACATATAGACCGCTCGCACAGCCTGTACACTTATGTTGTATATTACATGCTGTATCTGACACATAGTTAGATGTTTGCTCGCAGACGAATGGCCTGCCAGCGTTGCATTATGGGTACGTTACTTTCAACTCACGACGTGTCGTTCGGCAAAAGTAACAATCATTTATGCGCTAATAATACATTATGGGTACCTGTACGTATTTAATACGTGCGTTTAATGTATCGTCGAAAGCGAGGTCATNGTCGAAAGCGAGGTCTTTATACACAGGAACATACGAGTGACTTGAAAGTAACTGAGGCCATGGTCTTTATTAAGGAACCATCCCAGGGTTTGCCTGGAGTGACCTCGGGAAACCATGGAAAACAGAATTTTGGACGGCCTGACCAGGATTCGAACCCGCGTCCCCCAAATGCGAGTCCAACATGTTACTGTTGCCCCACTTCACTCGGTCCCTGATTTGTTAACGACTGGAGATGTTAATTCGAACCGTAAGCACTCATTCTCATTTTATTATTATTTATTTAACACTATGACCTAGGTAACACACAGGGCTTCTAGTCGCAACTGCCTTGGACCTCCGCTCTGGCACACAACGCACCTACATAAAGCCTCGGTTGCAGCGATACATGTCCAGGGGCATAAACAAAAGTCTTTACATAACACAGCAGCGACAGCAATGCGGTTCCAGGTAGGTAGGCAATACCAACACTTCATGTAGAGAATCTCACACCGACAGTTGCCAGGAACACATTGTCGGTTGTAGTATCGTAAGCTTTTTAATGCAGGCTAGTTGTTTACAGTAAGTATTAAATGTCCTCCACCATCGTATATATGTGTATATATATGATGAACGTTTGTAATAGTTATAACTAATCATTTAATGCTTATTCGTATCTCGTAAATGTATGTTTAGGAAAATTATAACTCCATACAACACAAACACGTGCTGCACTGACTTTATACTACACAATATTTATTTCCGTATCATTGAAATACACGGCCACATTTAATACCGACGCCCGCCATATTGGTTTAACTACGAAATTCTAGCATGCCGACTGCTTGTGAGCAGTTGATACGTTCCGACTCCACTCGTGACGTCACTCGACCTTCGCTTCAAGCTTACAATACCGAGCAGTGGTCTGAAGACGATAGTTGTAAAGAATCTAATTGTTTTTTCGTCCGAAGGAAAGACTTACAATAACCCCCCCCCCCCTTTTCCCGTTAAAAACTATGTGCGCTTTTAAAGAGCTAAAATGATCGATATTGTAGAATATTAAATGCAAATGAGCAGGTGTATATTCTATTTTTGCATATGCACTTCTTGCACTGATATTTATCAAAGCTTGGAATTTACCTCCCGGAAGAGTAGCCCAAATGTGGTGCGCCATGCACGTAGAGGAGTGCAAGTAAGCACGTGTTAACAGTAACGTTCTGTAGTCTGTAGCCCAGGGAACGCTCGTGTGTCTCACAGCGGAACTCGGTACATGTCGGTAGTTAGAAGAGTGTTAATCGTATATATATATATATATTTAATCAAAATTATCTCCTTCCGTGGCTCTACGGTACACTTCGGCGAACACCAAGGTTAGGAATATTAATATAATCAAGTTAAGATGTGTACATTTCTTTGTTATTCAGGACAGTTTTACGTGAAATCTATAATTAGGATCTGCTGACTTTCTTTCACTTAGCATTGGTGAAATTTTTTTTTTCAACAAACACAAATAGTTTGCTAAACATCGAAGCCACGTCCATAACACGTTAACATCTATATCTCACGAAAGGAAAAATATACAGTTCAACATGGCCACCAACCACAGTTTCTCACACTCCCCAAAAAATCAAATGTACACTATTATTTCCTTACAAAATACATATCTGTAATCATATACTATTTTTACGAGCTAAAAAATAAAAATCTTACTATTCGTGTCTTTAAGTAATGTTTTTTCCCAACAGATTTGTGCAATTTTAAAACGAGTAATTCTAGTAATATTTTGTTGGTACGTTGTCGACCATGCTCAGACACTAACGTTCGTCTGACTTGGAGTGGGGAAAGTCGGTAAACCGAAGATGCCCGAATGTACACCCGTGCTAAACGACGAACAGCTCTGAATACAGTCTTCAAGCAGCCNGTCGGTAAACCGAAGATGCCCGAATGTACACCCGTGCTAAACGACGAACAGCTCTGAATACAGTCTTCAAGCAGCCGATTATTATTGTCGGCTGCAAGACAGTAGGTTTGAGACGATGTCGGCAGTTTTAGACGAAACTTGGAATTAGCTTCCAGGACCTTGCCTGGAGTACGCGAGCCTGGAACCAGCTGGAGAAGACTTGTGAGGTTGGTATCGGCAGCACGACCGTGACTGTGCGCCATCCTGTACATAAGCCTGGGGAGATTAGCAGTGTCGCATTGAGAAAGGGCCGAATGTTAAAAGGGCTGTGGGGTTAGAGCTTTCCTGGAAGGGTCTCAGCCCTGCCCTGGGGTTAGTTATGTAGTGTGGCCTCAAGGGCTGAGTTCTGGCAGAGGAATTGGGGGGAAGGGGGGTTCTCTCTGGTCCGCACAAGCTCCTAGCCCCAGCACTCCTTCTCTAATAAATTTCACGCTAGACTTCTTTTCTTCTTTCTTGCAGTGCCCTTTCGACGCCTCTCAAAAGAATCCATTTCGTGGAGAAAAGGAAGGGATAAGAGAGAGAGAGAGAGAGNGCAGTGCCCTTTCGACGCCTCTCAAAAGAATCCATTTCGTGGAGAAAAGGAAGGGATAAGAGAGAGAGAGAGAGACCGCGGGGGAAGTAAAGAAGGAGAGAAGCCCCGGCCAGTGAGAGACATGTCGAGGGATACTTTACGGGAGAAATTTACCAGGCCAACGGTTTTCAATAGGCGGCTCCCAATAAGTTTTGGAAGTCACCACAGCCAGGCGACCCTAGCTGTGGCAGGTAGAGGGGGCCGTGATAAAGGGCGGAAATATTTGGAGGAAGTTTACGGCCAGTGTCCTGACAAATTGAGGGTGCGCCAGGAAAGGTAACNGCAGTGCCCTTTCGACGCCTCTCAAAAGAATCCATTTCGTGGAGAAAAGGAAGGGATAAGAGAGAGAGAGAGAGAGAGAGGGAGACCGCGGGGAAGTAAAGAAGGAGAGAAGCCCCGGCCAGTGAGAGACATGTCGAGGGATACTTTACGGGAGAAATTTACCAGGCCAACGGTTTTCAATAGGCGGCTCCCAATAAGTTTTGGAAGTCACCACAGCCAGGCGACCCTAGCTGTGGCAGGTAGAGGGGGCCGAGATAAAGGGCGGAAATATTTGGAGGAAGTTTACGGCCAGTGTCCTGACAAATTGAGGGTGCGCCAGGAAAGGTAACNGATAAAGGGCGGAAATATTTGGAGGAAGTTTACGGCCAGTGTCCTGACAAATTGAGGGTGCGCCAGGAAAGGTAACAAATAGCCGGGATATGTGAAGAACTGAGTGAAGCAGGGTGGAGGGGGAAATATTATTTTCCAGCCAAACTAGTTCCACCAAGGAGGGTCATGCTTTTATCTTATCGGCGACAAAGTGCTCCACTACCGACATACACCCGANCAAACTAGTTCCACCAAGGAGGGTCATGCTTTTATCTTATCGGCGACAAAGTGCTCCACTACCGACATACACCCGATCTTTCCTACTGATGGAGTTCCGTCATACAACTGTCGGGATGAATGATTAAACGACCTGTCCTTGGTCGCAGTATGAGTGTTCGGTGTTCATTCTTAACCGGATACGAAGTTTGCTATTTTTACAGGCTCAAATATTGGTCGAGACTAGACAGATTACAGGTGGTGTGTAAAATGTTGAAACATGGAGAACTGGTGACTTGCATGTTATCAGTTGGAAACGAAATCCCCAAAGCAGAGAAATCTAACGTGGGAAGATGAAATGGTAGTATAACGTGGCTTTCCAACACGTAAAAAAGCTCAGAAAAGAATATCGCATTCAACAACACACAATTTAAAATGATGGCATTGAAAAATTACTTTTACAATAATATTACNCAGAAAAGAATATCGCATTCAACAACACACAATTTAAAATGATGGCATTGAAAAATTACTTTTACAATAATATTACTTTTTATTAAGAGGCGACCGTGCAGGGTTTAGAATGTAATACTTAATTAATTCAGAATTGTAAACAAAAATACGTTAAGGATTAAACAGCGTTCCGAATATATTTTTATGAGCACATAATTTGTTACACATTAAAGTTTCATCAATTGCGCCTGACAGCTAACAACACAAAGATATATGAGGCCCATCATTTGAATGATTAATGGACTGACAAACCTTGTATCTTCGCTGACCAAAAACCAAGAGTAACATAAGCCTTCAAATAATTTACTTCACGTGTAATGCCATACACCAAGAAAATAAACAATCAATTATTCGTATTCTGTCAGCGTACATCTTCAGCCTTGTCGGTGAGATTCAAATTGGATTAGTTGTAATGCAATAAATATGTGAGCGGAATTCCAGGAACTTGATAATTGTANTGTCGGTGAGATTCAAATTGGATTAGTTGTAATGCAATAAATATGTGAGCGGAATTCCAGGAACTTGATAATTGTATTTATTGCGGAAGGCTAACTGCAAAGTTTTAAATTAAAAACGTTCAAAGCAACTAAAAAATGTATGTAATTTGACAATATTTTACTGATTTGTAACATGATATCACGAAAATATTTTTAATTCTGTCAAAATACGTAATCACATTTTTTGACGTGCTCTAATTATACTTTAAATGTTATGCAAAACCAATTTTAAAACAATTCATCTGAATGCCAACCTTCGGTTTTAGTCAGTGTTTCCTTAAATCTCCGAAATACCAGACAGACATTNAAAACAATTCATCTGAATGCCAACCTTCGGTTTTAGTCAGTGTTTCCTTAAATCTCCGAAATACCAGACAGACATTTTATTTCAATATGGCACTTCACTTGCTTGAAATAAAGTCAAACGCTGTTACACATGAACAATTTTTCAATTTGTTTGGCCCGAGATAAGTTTTTACGAGCATTCACCACGGAAATATTTATTATATATTTGTGCCACCTACCGATAATGTCTGCAACTTGAACAGTAACTACTTTCCCCTAAGATATATTTTTTTTAGATCGCTTGGTTTTTGTAAAATGACATATCAATGTCGAAATTTTACTGTACAAATAAAATAAAGCATACAGTTATAATTTAACAAGGGCAACTGAAAGGCCCTGCCTTCATTTATTTTTAAAGTATGCTCAGAAAAAGTAATTGTGCAAAAAATCAGGGGCAGCCACAAGGCACACACGACTGTCCTTATTCCAGCATTTATTTTTTTAATTTTAATAAAATTTCCTTGTACGATTTGATATTCGTCTTGAAGTAGCTCTTGGCATCATCTTCCAGCGCGAATCATCTCATTACTGTACGTAAGATAGTTTTATTAATTGTACATTTCTAAAACAGCAATTTTTTTTTAATTTTGACACTTATTTATGCGAAAACTACGAGCTCGAGCGGGGAATGAGTAATTACTGATAATGTCTAAACGTTGAACAGTATGTGGTACAAATATAAAATAACAAATGTTTTCCTGACCGACGTCCTTAAAGCATATCCCCCCCCCCC
>NQII01005789.1:68635-109211 GCA_002778355.1 Clitarchus hookeri
ATTGAGTGCCATGGACAGAAATGTATGGAGAGTAGTGCTGACAAAAGGAAAGGGAAGGTTTGCAAAGCTGCGTTGATCCCGCCGACGCACGTACTAATTACGACAAATACTACAATAAAAATTACTTATTTTATATTAAAATGCCTTTTTTAAGGCAATTATATTATAGGAACAAATAGGGGAGAGGGGAGTTTATAACTCCTACATCCACCCCTCGGGCCACGTCTTTAATCGCATTACAGTCTCCCCTTATATCATGAGACTAAACAAGTAGTGCAGTTGTCACTTTGGAAATAATAAATAATACTTTCGCAAATACGTTAAACGAAATGCACAGAAAAAAATAAAATTGTTCTAAGATTAGAATAATTATTCATGTTTGCATTCCGCGAAACTAAGGACTCAAAATCCATAAAATCTTCACTTTAACGTTTTCCAAACAAATCTATACTATACTAAACGATGAGTTGTCACATATTTTATAAAATATTCCCTGAAACCTTTTCACTTTTCACAATTTCCAGCAGTATTTTTTGTAGTTTCCTTGACTCGGGTCTAACCACTTAACCCGTAATTCTTCTCCCCCAATTTAAAACGATGCCAACACTACTGGATAATCCAGTTAATTACAGTAAATTCTTATAGTATTCTAAAAATGTACTTCACAGATCACATTAGAAAAATAATCTCAACAGCTGTATTCTCATCCTAGAGAATTGTCCTCTGACCATTATTTTTTCAATCCGCAGTCTTAATTATTTGCACATATAATTCTCCTGGTTTCCATAAATACATACCAAAAATGAATTTACCTGAGTTCAATAAACGTGTTTTCAAAGGGAAAAAGTTGCAAATTGTATTGGTCTGTGAGATAGATAATACACTGAACGTGCGGTGGAGTCCCGGAAGAACGACATANTCATCCTAGAGAATTGTCCTCTGACCATTATTTTTTCAATCCGCAGTCTTAATTATTTGCACATATAATTCTCCTTGTTTCCATAAATACATACCAAAAATGAATTTACCTGAGTTCAATAAGCGTGTTTTCAAAGGGCAAAAGTTGCAAATTGTATTGGTCTGTGAGATAGATAATACACTGAACGTGCGGTGGAGTCCCGGAAGAACGACATANAAAAGTTGCAAATTGTATTGGTCTGTGAGATAGATAATACACTGAACGTGCGGTGGAGTCCCGGAAGAACGACATAAAGTAATATAATACACAAAGGTTTTCTTTGGAATGCACAAAAACCACCTCGAATATGATACTGGTATTTTTATTCAATCTAGGTTTACCTAACACTACCTGAGTTTAGAAATAAACATAGAAATATACGCGTATCATGAAGAATGTTAACATAGAGGATGAATATGAACTCTAAGTACATACAAACTTTGTGAGACAACTCTTTATGGAAAAGTGGTACAAAAATAATACGGCCTATGACATTGCATGATTATTAAGGAAGGAACACGCTATTGAAAACTGGTAATTTAAAGCAGTTATTTGCAAAATATCAAGAGCAACCTGACATCGAAAAACAAATTCGTGACTAGCGTTGACCTGGTTGGAAGTCTGTCATCAGTGAACATTTGGTAGGTGATAGATAGCATTGCCCGGTATTAAGTAAATTAGAGGCTGCCATGTTATTACCCTAACGAAACTGTGTTGCCCTTGTGTTTATCTATTTCTGTTAGGTAATAAGACACAAAAAGGTGCCTGGAGTAACACTTTAAGGCGAACTGTTTCCGAGAAAAAAACGCATCGTTTGAGCGGATGCTGTAGTTTACGAGCCAGGTATGCACCCCCTTCATTTCCTAATGACGGACGATGCCAGTATTCACGAATGTTGTTTAATCTTACGTAGTTTCTGACATTTTGCGAATAATTACTTTTAGTTCCCAATATTGAAGGACGTAGCTCTTATCCAATGATCTCGTTGAGAATCTCAAGAGGCGAATCGATGAGAGAACGACTGCCTGCCAGTTCATGCCTTGCACATAGAGGCGACGGGGCATGTGGTGCCTGCACTGACGTCGCCCTTAGCGCTCCCGCGCTTCTAGTCTTCGGACACGCGTAATACCTCCAGCCAGATGGCGCCCTTCAGTATTCGATATGGTCCATTCATGGTTACTTACAACTTTCCTGAAGCCCTGTTAGTTATACTTTCAGGGTATTTCTCAGCCGCATACGCACAATGCTTAACCGAGGCTATAAAACTACACTAAAGGGACCACGAACCGCGTTCGTGGTTCGTGTGCATTCAGTGTCATAATATTTTGCATAAGAACTTCTTCCTCATAGGTGTTACAAACACACATAGTTTCTCTGTTTTAATTCGTATTAATTGTTACTGAAAAAAATTTAATTTACAAAAAAAGCATAACCAAAAGTGAAACTTAACGAAATTGATCCGTAATTGGTGGGCGATTACCGGCTAAGGAGACAGATGTGGAGATATTTGGGCGGCTCTTAACATCGAGGTCGTGAGAGCCGATAAGGGTGTAGCTAGGCGAGGGTGAAGCGAAGTGAGTATGGAGCAGCGCCTGAATGCAAGAGCCTTGAGGGGGCAGATCCCCGAGAAAGCCCACGGACCAGCCGCATCGTACGGCACCCTAGGTGAGAGGCGAGTAGTCTGACAACTACACCACCGCGGCCCCATCGGCCAAGGAGTTTCCCGACTACCTTCACGAGTATTGTTGTACTTGGCGGGAGCAGCAAGAAACAAACGTGGATCAGTTAGCCGTGATACCTTGTCATGTTGACATTGGCGGCCCGGGAACCCAGCAACGACGCACCTGGGTCAGACGGCGAGACACTGGAAGGCGGTGTGTAAATCAAGGTCACTGTCGGGATGTGAGTCGGGGGATAACGACCCGCTCGGCGAGAGAGCAGACGTCGTAAATCATTCACGGCGGGGGTGGCGGCTCCTTAACGGAAGTGGTTGGCTGGCCAGGCTAATGTCGCTATCGCGTGGCGAGGAGCGATTGACAGGCGTCCTCGTCGTCGCAGACTGCACTGCCTCTCATGAACACGTTCGCCGGTAACGACCCGCGTCCCGTGTGTTGGTTTGTCCGCCCGCCGAGCCTCCTCCTTCCTTGTCGCTCGACGCTAAAACTTACAGGAATTTCCCACTCTTCAACAAACAGTAGTGAAATCCTGGGAAATGTTTCCAACACAGGCCTCATTTCGCCTCCTCTTTATCTTTATTATCTTCCCGGTAGCTTCAAGATCTTGCAGACAGTATAAACTTGTATAGTTAAGTTCAAACGAGATAATAATCTTGCGCAGCTTTGATGAAGGAGAGGCAGTGGAGGGGAGGTCTCTCCCGAGCACTCGCCGCTGGAGGGAGGTAAATCGCGTGACACTTATGCCACTATACATACCCAACTGATAAAACATCGCTCTCTACTACCGCGCTGTTAAATACCATTCAGTAAAGATATACACTAGAGCGGCCATGGGATAACGACAAGTCTGGCCAGTTTTTTATGTTAGTTGTTGGGATGATTCAGAGGAGCGCTAGTGTACTCGACTGGGAGTTACCAGGCAGCAGACGACGCAGCAGTCAAAATACNTGGGATGATTCAGAGGAGCGCTAGTGTACTCGACTGGGAGTTACCAGGCAGCAGACGACGCAGCAGTCAAAATACTTCGCCACCCGTGCGGTGTTGCCAGTTCTGCAGCCGGCAAAAGATGGTCATAACCCTGGTCTCAACTCGCCCATGCGTTCGTTCAAGTTCTGCTATAGCGAGCCTGTTGCACGCGAGTTATCAGATTTTGTTGCAGCTGTGAAGACCCAACTCATGATTTACTAGTGGCGACCATGGTATGTGTTTCGTTTCTATCTTAGAATTCTGTATTTGCTGAAATTTGCAGCAATATCAACTACCATTTGATTTTATTTACCTCTGCGAAAATCAATTATAAATATATAACGGTCATTGTTTTTAATTCAAAATTATACTTTACTACAGTTTAGGTGTTNCTGCGAAAATCAATTATAAATATATAACGGTCATTGTTTTTAATTCAAAATTATACTTTACTACAGTTTAGGTGTTTATTATAAAATACGAGTACTGTTAGCACTTTCAATAAAAAAATTTGACATTAATCATGAATGATGGCATACAGCATATAAGCGTTTCCATTCCGTTCTTATATAAAAGGAAATTGAAAGGAAATGATTGTTCATTANTGATGGCATACAGCATATAAGCGTTTCCATTCCGTTCTTATATAAAAGGAAATTGAAAGGAAATGATTGTTCATTAGTCTACAATGTGACTCAGTGTTTACAGTTTGGGGTTATGATCTACTTCAAAGGTGACTGTACGTAAAAATAATCAGTATGTTAAATTTGTAGATTCAAGTGTTATTAAGTCTGTGTCCGAACCTAGGAATGCAGTCATTTATCAACCCATTAGGAGTTATAGCTGAAAAGCGCACGATAATTAAAGTGTTGCTATTAATAAGTCATAGACATTTTTTCAAGAAAGGAACGAGTAATTATTTGACGCAGTAAAAACAGTAAACACAGTTATCTATAATGCATTACTAAAACTGGTAAAAACTAGAGTGGGAAATTTTATTCTAACACTAATAATGGTATAAATAAAAATTAATTTTCGAATTATGATACAACTTTTACACTCATCCATGCCTTGCCTTGTAAAAAATAGGCAGTATTCTCACTGCCCTGCATATTAACTATAAATTCATTACCACGCCTGGTTTATAACAAATCACAAAGAAAACTGGTTATGTTTATCCCGGCTCTTCTAGATCATTAAAGATTAAAGAGTATACACATTGTTTAGAACTTTTCTCAGGGAGTTTTTTTCGAAAGTTAATGCCTCCATAACGCTCTTAAGAAAAATAAATATTAGGAATAACAATTATGAACTNGGGAGTTTTTTTCGAAAGTTAATGCCTCCATAACGCTCTTAAGAAAAATAAATATTAGGAATAACAATTATGAACTCTATATAAATCGCTTTTCAAAATAGTAACCTATGGGCTGTAAGGGTACGATACGTACATACATTCGTTTCCCCATGTACGTGCGTATGTCATTNCAAAATAGTAACCTATGGGCTGTAAGGGTACGATACGTACATACATTCGTTTCCCCATGTACGTGCGTATGTCATTTGCCGAGACATATACAACATTCACGTACTTGGACGAATGCGAACGCTGTATGAGTGCGTATCTCATTAAGCAGAAAACCGCATGCATACTGCGGGAAAAGGAAAGCGACAATACAATTACCATTTCTGTAAGATCCATGTTTACAATAATGATGTGCACTTGTGGTTATTGTCTGAAAAACTGACAGCTATGTGTGTTTACAGCTACACGAGTGTAACACGACACACAATTTTATATTCTACACTGAAACCTTGAACTCATAACAGTGCGAATAAACGTTGACAATGAAGCTATTATCAGTAATNGGAGTTTTTTTCGAAAGTTAATGCCTCCATAACGCTCTTAAGAAAAATAAATATTAGGAATAACAATTATGAACTACATATAAATCGCTTTCCAAAATAGTAACCTATGGGCTGTAAGGGTACGATACGTACATACATTCGTTTCCCCGTGTACGTGCGTATGTCATTTGCCGAGACATATACAACATTCACGTACTTGGACGAATGCGAACGCTGTATGAGTGCGTATCTCATTAAGCAGAAAACCGCATGCATACTGCGGGAAAAGGAAAGCGACAATACAATTACCATTTCTGTAAGATCCATGTTTACAATAATGATGTGCACTTGTGGTTATTGTCTGAAAAACTGACAGCTATGTGTGTTTACAGCTACACGAGTGTAACACGACACACAATTTTATATTCTACACTGAAACCTTGAACTCATAACAGTGCGAATAAACGTTGACAATGAAGCTATTATCAGTAATGTTAACACTAACGAACGCATGAAAACTAGACATAACAAAGACATTCGCAATATTCTACTTGAGGCTACGATACAAAAAAATTAACTATGTCTACACTAAACATCGGTTGAATGCAATGACTCGGTGCCAATCGTTAATAGTTAAGATAAGTTTACAATAAAAAAAATTAAGCATTAAGAGTTATGCAGTAAGCACTTATCTGTTATACGGAAACACGTCTTCTGTATTTGCCGTTTCCAATATTGTTTTAATTCTTAATTCTAGCCAAAGTAAAAGGGTGGCAAGACTATTATATTTACCATTGTTCCTAATCTAAATTTGTTTATCACAACAATATTTAAGCACACCATACTCAAAGCCGACATTTTCTATCAGAGAAGCTTATTTTTGTAAACAAATATAATCGTTANAAGCACTTATCTGTTATACGGAAACACGTCTTCTGTATTTGCCGTTTCCAATATTGTTTTAATTCTTAATTCTAGCCAAAGTAAAAGGGTGGCAAGACTATTATATTTACCATTGTTCCTAATCTAAATTTGTTTATCACAACTATATTTAAGCACACCATACTCAAAGCCGACATTTTCTATCAGAGAAGCTTATTTTTGTAAACAAATATAATCGTTAACATGTGCACACACACACACGACGTTTTAATATTATTTATACTTGCATTACTGTAAATAACCGTTTCCCTCCAACAACACCGTCTGCTGTGTTCTGAGTGGTCATCGCTTCACAAGTTTCACTTAAGATATAAAGTATAACTATTTCTTACAACGTCTAAGGAAATTCCAACAACACACACGACTTGTTAAATTCCATTGGAAACTAATACAAGAAGTAACAAACTTTCGATTCTTTTGCACACGTCTTAACTCATAATTAAACGCTTAATTTTCTATTGTAAACCCGGTCGACTCAAATAATATCTCTGTTAATAGTGTACAAATGTTACCAAGAAGAACGGAAACTATTTGATTTTGTTTGCACGATTATACTATATGAACGAANATGTTACCAAGAAGAACGGAAACTATTTGATTTTGTTTGCACGATTATACTATATGAACGAAATATATTTTATAACACGTAAGATCATCTTCATAACGAGGAGTGTTAATTCATACAGAAAATGTCGTTTCTATTCGTACAACATGGGTATTTTCTCCTTCTTACTAGCATTCCCCTATCACTTTACNAACTCATAATTAAACGCTTAATTTTCTATTGTAAACCCGGTCGACTCAAATAATATCTCTGTTAATAGTGTACAATTGTTACCAAGAAGAACGGAAACTATTTGATTTTGTTTGCACGATTATACTATATGAACGAAATATATTTTATAACACGTAACATCATCTTCATAACGAGGAGTGTTAATGCATACAGAAAATGTCGTTTCTATTCGTACAACATGGGTATTTTCTCCTTCTTACTAGCATTCCCCTATCACTTTACNCATACAGAAAATGTCGTTTCTATTCGTACAACATGGGTATTTTCTCCTTCTTACTAGCATTCCCCTATCACTTTACAGTCATAATTTTAATATGTTACTAAGATGCTAGTAGTATGTAGTGTATCATATTTCCAAAGCAGGGTATCTTCCGATATTAAAAAAAGGTTTTTTGAAGATTCCGGTGCATAAATTCTGCGAGATGCGCGAGTGGTTTAAGCTGGCACTTCACGATACCCAATTTCTGCTACATTATATTATACTCATGGGCACAATAGAATGCATACAGGTTTATATAGCAGAATAGAAGAATTAACTCTTCAGTTCATTTTCACACGTTGCCTAAAGTGCTAAGAGAAAATTGTAAACGGCAGGCAGAACAACTCGCAGGAGGCAGTGGGAAAAATGCAACCAAATGTCATATGTAGGCGCTTTGTGGTGCATCCGAAAGTACGAAGAGTTTCTTTCCTCGAGAAAACTGCATTTATTTAGGTTTCTAAGTACGAGTACTAATAATATATGGAACATGATAGGAGTGACGGCACTGCTTATGTATGGAAAACAAGGTACTGTATTCATCTGTATGTACGACGGATTTTTACGCCATTCATTAAAACATTATCTAATCATTTAAACATGGGCGTAGACAGGAATTCACTTTTTTAGAGGGGTGAGGATTTAATATTTCTATTCTTTGACAAAATACGAAAGCTGTAATATCACAAAATAATTGTTAAAATGTTATTTATAATCTATATTCTAATATACAGATATGTAACCACAAAATGCTATAAACATCCTTCATGTTCAATGGGGATCATACATTTCTTATATTAAAATAAAAGTTTGTCATTTTGTTTCAAAATTTAATTTTTTAATATTTTAATTTTATTTCGGCGGGGAGAATATGTTTCGATGTCCTCCCTCCCCCGACTATGTCCCAGTATTTACAAATTTATCTTTAATGAGCATAATAATAATTAATCTTGTGTTTTTCGTAATTTAACTAAATTAACGGTTAGATAGCCAAAAGAAGGCAAAACTATCANAATAATAATTAATCTTGTGTTTTTCGTAATTTAACTAAATTAACGGTTAGATAGCCAAAAGAAGGCAAAACTATCAGAATATTAAGCTGAAGGCTTTTGTAACATTACTCACGGTACACAGCTCAGCTGATATACTTTGGAAACCAGTCTGTTCGCTTAGCAAACAAGCAGACTTAGCTTCACCGACATTCCTGTGCGCCTACTCACAGTACATACTGTACGCGCGCTCGCGAGGCGGCCGTCAGCCAAGTCCAGTCGCAGACATCTGCATGAAACTTTAGTTCCACATGCCGCAAACTTCACGCCAGAGATAACAACACACTTCCCATAAACCACTAACAATCAAGTAACGTCCGAGTTCAACGGACGTTTTCATCAGTTTCCCATCACTGTAAACTTAACTGCAGGCATGCTAGTAAGCTTGTTCGTTAATATATATGGGCTTAGAAGTATCCAATTTAATGGTAACCTGTAACGATGTGTACGCATAGGCGCGTTATCGTAACTTTCCGAGACAGAGATAGAAATCATGGCACAGCCGAAGTGGTGTGTGGAGTAGGGATGTGCGGGACGGGGTGCAGCCCTGAGAGCACACGCGCGATGTTGATGGGGGTTGAGTGCGGGAAAGGGGGCGGAAGAAGGCAGCGTGTTTGTCTCCCAGGAGCCATAAATCAGGAGGAGCCGGCTTGGTCCCCGCCCTCTAGATGGGCAGGCAGGCCCAGCTCCAGCGACCAGCCGGCCAGTTCACACGGTCCCCTGCTCCTTGTCCCTAGCACGCCCTCAGCCCGCCCGACTGTCTTCCAGGAAGCCCGGCCAGCGACGCCGTCGAGTGCGTGACACAGCTGCGCAATTGCCACTCTCACTGCACTGCTCTCTGCCGGTAGCACCGTCGAAAACAACGTGCGATGGCATTCGTACAATTCTTACAACCTAGCTTTAATATATTCAAGTTGGTACAATAATTCATTCACATAATACAAATGTAAGTTTGTTGAAAATTCTGAAAGTAAACAAACTCCTTCATCAGTGTTGACGACGTGAGAATGATAGTTGCACTGGCGATGAACCAGTCATTGTCGCGGACAGAGAGGTGAAAGTTAGATGGGCNGACGACGTGAGAATGATAGTTGCACTGGCGATGAACCAGTCATTGTCGCGGACAGAGAGGTGAAAGTTAGATGGGTGATACGGTTCCCAAGTTCGTTGACGTAGTTCGTCTGGAATATACAGAGATAGCGCTCCAGATACTGCCTTGACTGCCGGAGTTTATATATTCATTGAAAAAAGAAAAAAATGATTAACATGTAATTAAATTTGAAGTGCTATTTTTAAGAAAATTTTTCTATCGAACTTTCTTTTTATGTGTTTCAGGNGACGACGTGAGAATGATAGTTGCACTGGCGATGAACCAGTCATTGTCGCGGACAGAGAGGTGAAAGTTAGATGGGCGATACGGTTCCCAAGTTCGTTGACGTAGTTCGTCTGGAATATACAGAGATAGCGCTCCAGATACTGCCTTGACTGCCGGAGTTTATATATTCATTGAAAAAAGAAAAAAATTATTAACATGTAATTAAATTTGAAGTGCTATTTTTAAGAAAATTTTTCTATCGAACTTTCTTTTTATGTGTTTCAGGNATTAACATGTAATTAAATTTGAAGTGCTATTTTTAAGAAAATTTTTCTATCGAACTTTCTTTTTATGTGTTTCAGGTATTTCTAACGATGTATGTTAAAAGCAAGAACCTAACTTCCGTGTTGTCATCGCCATTTGTTCCCTGTACCACTTGCGGTGTTTAGTAGAAGCTGCATTGATTTCTATAACGGTCGTGTTCAGTACATTTTACTGCATTTTGTTTGTAAAACTTTACTGGTGACTGCACAGTAATGTTTCATTGTAACTAGCTGCAGTCTATACGACAGCAACGAATTTTGGGTTGGTAATTTAGTTGGCTTGCTTATGGATACTTTGCGTTATCTGTGCAGTTTATCTTTGACAGTTTTAAATAAACGGGCAAAATACAGGAAGGCTTTTGAATAATTCCGTTACGTAATTGCCTTCACAACCCTTTAAAGGGAAAGTCGCTTCATCCAGTAGCCTGCCTGTTCACTCGTCTGTCTTCACACGGCTTTCTTATGTATCTATATATAACCTGGAGAATGACGGAGTTGGCTGAGTTGACGGCGGTTGCCAATTTTTAGTTATAAAATGTATTCAGCATTCATTATTGACATCTATTATGTGTCAAAGACGTTTTTCAAGGAAACCTTTGTCAGGTATGGCAATCATAATAACTGACATGTTCGTATGCATGAAAATAATAATATTAACAAACAAAGTTCGTAATTTATTTTATGTTCGTTTATTTCAGTTATTAAAATTATTACTTCCGTAGCTGAATTGGATGAAAATTAAACCGAAAATTAAAAACATTTGTAAACATTATCAACACCTAATTATTTAAAACATATGGTGAGTGTAATTATCATAACTGCCTCGTTTGATAATTTATTTATAAAGTGTGTTTTTAAAGCATCCAGAATGAAAATACACTTACAGTTCAATAAAAAAATATTATTTATTAATTTTATTTAAATATCCAAATAAGTAAGTTTGAGCAAAATATTTTACAGTATTTATGAGACATACTTGAATTATTAATTTCTATGCATACATGGAGCTTTGCTGAATATTTTGGTAGCAAGTGTTATCGAGTTCTGTATGCTGCACAGTAAGTGCAGTGCTGAACTTGAAGCCGCTCTGCCTACCTTAACAGTTAAGGCTCGGCTTCACTCCTTCTGCAGAAATTCTTCGTTTTCGCGTCATAATATTCGATTCATAGTAATTACTGGCAGTGTAAGATTATAGAATATATACAATTTACCAGTTGTTTGATATTTTTGCGCTGAATTTTAATTGTGTGTTACCTGATTGTTGCAAAAGTCGAGAACGAATCCATATTTTATTACTATGTTACCGCCTGTTTCCAATTAGCAGATAACACACAATTAAAATCACGCACAAAAATATTAAACAACTCGTGAAATGTAAATGGTCTATAATCGTACAGTGTCAGTAATTCCTATGAATCGTAAAGTGTGACGCGAAAACGAAGAATTTATGCAGGGGTGAAGCCGAACTCAGGAAATTATTCTATTTGCATTAGAACTCGTCAGAGGAAGTGTAAAATTTAAAGGGCCTATTCAAGTAAAAAGTGCTGTAACATCGAGTATTCAAATGCGAGAACACGAAAACCTTTTACTGCACAGCCATGGCATGTGCACTCTATNAGTGCTGTAACATCGAGTATTCAAATGCGAGAACACGAAAACCTTTTACTGCACAGCCATGGCATGTGCACTCTATCATCATTCACTACACGGCATAAGCTGGAGCGTTATTATAAACAAATTGGTTCATTCCTGCATCAGAACAACGATACACTTACCTTGTCAGATGTACATATGCTCTCTCTATGGCATATCCCTGCACTGTATGTAAGCATCATGGTTATTCTAGAAAAATCCATTACATAAACTTCCAAGTTCAATGACGAGTACTAACGATTCGCAACCNAGTGCTGTAACATCGAGTATTCAAATGCGAGAACACGAAAACCTTTTACTGCACAGCCATGGCATGTGCACTCTACCATCATTCACTACACGGCATAAGCTGGAGCGTTATTATAAACAAATTGGTTCATTCCTGCATCAGAACAACGATACACTTACCTTGTCAGATGTACATATGCTCTCTCTATGGCATATCCCTGCACTGTATGCAAGCATCATGGTTATTCTAGAAAAATCCATTACATAAACTTCCAAGTTCAATGACGAGTACTAACGATTCGCAACCNAAGCATCATGGTTATTCTAGAAAAATCCATTACATAAACTTCCAAGTTCAATGACGAGTACTAACGATTCGCAACCACATCAATTCCTCTTGCGTTTTTCCTAGCGTGCTTCTACAGACAAGGAATACATTGTATCTGTTGCCGACTCCGCGCACACGAGTGATAACGAGACAACCCTCCGAGAAACACATAATTAATTCGTCCTATTAACACTGGTATTTTTAATTCGTTACGAACTAGCAGTCGTGCTCCACTTTTAAAATAACTATTCTTTGCCAACAGCGGCGTGAGACAATGCCGGCTTGTTACGGGAAGGTCTGGCAATAACAACGCGAGTGGGGCCCACGCTTGCCAACCAGCATTTTAACAAGGCTGCCAACCAATCGAAACGGCATTAAAAATTATTTTTACTTCCATCATTCTGTAATTCCCGACAGTTATTAATGTGCGCATTTTTGGCTCACAGCTGCCGTCAGATGGAGGCAAGTCTCGGCTATTGTCGACTGTTTAAAAAAAGAAGAAAGAATTGAGATATTTCAGTAACAAGCGCTGTTTGTTTAGTCTAAAAAGTTTGCTTCTACGCATTCCTCCAGTATAACGTACATACAGCGCCGCAGTGAAACTTATTTACTTACACGGCTTAGAAACATTTGCAGACAAAAAAGTATATCCATTCATATATCATATATTTGTTTTTCTATATTGGCTTCGAAAAATGTACATACTTCAACTTACCATGTTTAACGTTAGCGTACTCTCCGCATGGCATATGTGTGGTGTGCGTGTACAAACACACGCACACACACACACATACACACACGCACGCACTTATATGACTTCCGGAGCTGGCGCGAAGATAATAACATGTACTCTGACGATGTATCATACAAACAAATTACACGTACTGTGTTGCAATTGATGCACGTATGTCTCGTACGAAGTCCCATAGTAATTAGGTTACCTCGCTGGATGCGGGGGTTAGTTGGCATGCGGCAGCGGGAACACTTATATTAGGCGAGTTATGGCGGTCTGCTGTACAAAGACATGGACATGAATTTTGTTTTGCTAATGACACTAATTTATTATATTGGGAAATATTCCTTCATCAGGAATTCGCGAGAAGCTTCGCACTGGGCGAGTCGAACTCTGCTTGAGGGGTGTGGGCATGCATTTGCATTCATAAACATATTTATATGCATACTTATATTTGTATGTCACGACGCAAGTATGCACAGAAGCCGTAGACGAAGGTCCTCCTGATAATTATGGGTTCCGAACCACTTGATTATTGACCGACTCGGTGCTTACAAATGTAAAGTGATTGGGCCGGATACCCCACTGGTTCGGACCCGAGACACCGTAGCAATCAAGGTCACGCATAAAATGAGCTGTAAGGAACCAGATAACACTTGTTTGACCTCGCTGGCTGTACGAGTGACCGACGCCGGTGGCTGGTGTTGACTCCACAATGCACTCTGCCTGCACGCAGCAGGAACTGAACGTGCTTTGACCAGTAGCGAGGAAGGTGCGAACTGTCCGTTACAACGTGGTGCGAGGACATTTGTACAGCACAGATCAGAGTGCAGCATACACTGCAACAGTTCCGGCCGCCAATGTGCGCGCCTAATGCTGGAGAGCAGAGTGGCCATCACGAGGGTCATGTTCGGTGACGTCTCCACGACGCGACAGCTGTCGCCGAGCAGACCCAGTGAAGGAAGAAGCAGATAAGTGCGCGTCGACCGCACCCCCAGTCTTTTGTCCGGCCCGTCAGTAATCAAATTAGCGTCGCGCCGTCGGCCCCCGGCAGCGGACGTGTGACTAAGCATAAATCCCCAGGGGTCGGCGTGACAGTAAATGATTATTGCCCGGGGGGAGAGGGTGTGAGGAGACAGTATTCCCGCGCCCTGATTTGAAAGGCTGGCTCGCCCGGGGGTGCACAAGCGATGCAGACGGGGAGGAAAGGTTTCCCCGGGTATTGCTTACGACTTCCCCGCTCGCGCATTCATTTCACGACAGCCGGCGTCGCCCAGGGGTTGCAGCGTTGTTTACGGGCTAAGGATGAGGCGGGGAGCAGGAGGGGGAAAATGCGACAGAAAACATTCCGGGAGAAAGGAACACTGTTGAAACGTGAGGCTCCTTTATGCCGTCTTTTGGTCCCCGATCCTAAAAAGGCACAGGGATGTGGCCACATACAACTCACACCTAGGGGATCGCAGCTAGGGGTGGGCAAAATGCAGAAGTCACTACCCTGGTAACCACGGCGCACGTGAGGTCCCTAGGGATGTTGAAAAAACATCTATATACTTCAACTATAATTTACAAAAATTNTCGCCCAGGGGTTGCAGCGTTGTTTACGGGCTAAGGATGAGGCGGGGAGCAGGAGGGGAAAATGCGACAGAAAACATTCCGGGAGAAAGGAACACTGTTGTAACGTGAGTCTCCTTTATGCCGTCTTTTGGTCCCCGATCCTAAAAAGGCACAGGGATGTGGCCACATACAACTCACACCTAGGGGATCGCAGCTAGGGGTGGGCAAAATGTAACCACGGCGCACGTGAGGTCCCTAGGGATGTTGAAAAAACATCTATATACTTCAACTATAATTTACAAAAATTGATATCGTTTTCCAAGTATATGAAATAATATTTTTAATGCTCTATTAATAAACTCTGCTTTGAATACAAAAATTGAATTGAAAAATTACTATGTTTAATTTGGCAACAGGTGCCATATTTTTCTACAATTCTCCGTGTCCTCTATATGTATTCCAAGCAATTTTACATTTGTAAAGTCCTTTAAAACAGAACGTATAAAATTCTCATGTACCGAAAATCAACATTTTTTCTTTCACCGTATAATTTCATAAATTGATACTTTTATAAATAACAAATGCAAATAATATGGATATTTTCCCGGTATTAACATTCCTAGAGGGCATACTGTGAATAGGGTTGGCAAGGACAGGTTAACTGGAATGTTCAAAACAACTCGCCTCGTTCGTTAAGAAGGAAATCTGTAAGTGTGCTGCTCACAGAAGAAACTCATTTTATATTTGTACGAAAATATGTTCAACATAAAAAAAAAAATTACTTATGAGTACCACTTCCTTGCACGAGAAATGTTAGACAGCACATTTTTTAAACAATGGCATGTCAAAATCGCCATTTTAGTGTTTTTTGTACGTACAAATAATAAAATCTAACTAACCGAAAAAAGATAATTCTCATTGAAGTGATACCACGAGTTACTTCAAGGAATCTTTAAAATCACGCCTTGAAATGTTTCCGCGATTCTTAAAAATTTGCTCAATACAATGAAATTTTTGCATGTTTGTGATTTGTTTTTTGATGTTTCTTTAAACAAGTTTTGCTAAGCATCCATTAAAACGAAATTAAAAATGAACGTTTAGTCACAGTTGTTACATTTTCTGTAAATGATTTACTTTATTTAATTTGTACGTTCTTAAAAAACACTAAAAGTTTGATTATAATGCCATGTTACAAAAAATATATGCGATCTAAAATTATTTGTGCCAGGAAAGAGTACTTGATCGTAATGTTTGCAGTTGAACGGTGTTTCGTACAAATATAAAATAATAAACCCTTAAGGTCCAGGTGATTTGTAAACTGCAGTTATTAATAAAGTCAGTATTGTCAAATTCGCATTCCCATACAGATGAAACTGAACCACTGCGCTATTGTCGAGAATTGCAATTGTATAGAAGCAAACACAAGAAAAAAAGAGCAAATCATGGAAATGAAGGCGATAGTGAGAAAACATGAGCATATCTGTCTTGACGAAGCAGCAGGATAATGAAGATGGTAGGAAGTGAGAAACTACAATAGAACAGAACGAATATAAAGCGAGTGTTTGAGCAACAAGGTCTAGAAGAGGACAAGTACAGCAAACTAGAAAGAGAAGTCTCGCAGGTGCTTCAGGGCGCCCGAGCACCTCCCCAAGCTCTCCTTGGTGTAGTCTTCTTCTGGACATCGCTTAAGCCTGTTACATGCGGTTCCCTTTCTTGTACGAGAAGGCGTACACCTTCCTTGTCCAAGTCTACTTGCATCGTGCGACTGGCTAACTTGTTCGCATGCTGGCTAGAATCATTTACAAACGGTTCTATTTTTAGATCACCTTCTTGTGCAAGTATTTGTTTACATTTGCGTTTTATACGTTTGTGTAGTTTCCGTACATTTATTTATGCTAATATTGTTAATTTGAGAGTAGAAAACCGATTTTAATTCTGTACTGGTGATATGTTAGGTTCGTAAAATATGTGTGTGTGGTGGTGGTATTGACTGACTGGAGGGAGCATGGTGCAACATTCGACTGTGTGTTCAGTATGTACATGGAACTTGAATACAAGAGGATGTTCACCTTCTTGTTCATCTGTTGGTGGTCACATTTTTGTTCACAAAAGATGCCCGTCTGTATCAGGGTTTATGTTTCGGCAGCGTGTGAGAACTGACAGTGCCATTACCCTAGTGATATCTGCGCGCCTGTCTTGTCACACTGTGATGCTGTAGACCCAAGATTAAAATAAATGTTACCACAGCGTCAATATTTACTTTAATATAAAAAATAAAAAAACATTTCAGTGTGAGCCACTGTAAGGTGGCATTTCCCTAGCTCTTATTCATCTCACCTTGTCTAAGACTGAGTGAGGTGGAAGTACTTGCCCTTGTTCTGTATTGATGACAGCCAGTGCAGGGTCAGGGAGACTGGACACCCCTGCCACGAGGCGTGGCGACGTGGCCGCGGCTAACTGCAGGCGGGGCCGGCTGAATTTGTCACCCAGCCGCGATAAATGAGGGGTGCCCGCCGACACCCCACTCCACATAGTCCGCCACAAATATTTATGGTCCAGCGTGTTGGTGGGAGGGCGAGCGACCCGCCAGGCAGTCGCATTGTGGCGATTCCCGACACGGTAGCCGCCGAGTGCCGGGGCCTGCCTGCTCCGGACGAATTCTCGGGAACCAGTTGGACATTCCTCCTTTGTCACCGCGCTCTTCCGCACCAAGACCCATCTGTAAATCTACCCCTCTGACCACCCTCAAGCCATAATACGACACACATTTACTGCCGGTGTCTCCGTCGATACCTCGCCCGAACAAAGAGAAATTATTTACAACCCTTGCGGGACAAAGGCCACGAAGAAGACATTTCCCCCCGTGGAAAATTATCCACGCCTCCATTCGATATGCTCCCTTCATCAAGAGGCCTTCCCATCCGTCCAGAAAGGATGGATGACAGCTGGACGCTAGAGAAAAAAGGGGTTGACTGCAACCCTTCTATTCTTCTTTTCTTGGAAGCAGCAGTAAAGGGTAGATTGGACACAATGAGAACGAGGTCGTCGAGAGACAAGCGTAACTAACGCCTCGCCTTTACAGGCACTTTCTCCTGAAAGGACCTAAAGGCAAGAGAACTTTAAACTGCAGCTCGGAAAACTAGGACTTCCCCAAGACTGCCCGTCGAACGGTATCATACCCCTCCCCCACCCTCCCTAGTCAGGCAAGCAAGCAAGTCTAAAGCCAGTTGTTCCCTTACGATTCTGTTCCACATTTANCTCCCCCACCCTCCCTAGTCAGGCAAGCAAGCAAGTCTAAAGCCAGTTGTTCCCTTACGATTCTGTTCCACATTTGCTCACGTACAGTTTTGTTGGATTTATCAAAGAGAGTAATTAGCTAAGATCAAATGAGGTTTATTGTCCCAGGGTTAGCAAATCATCTATTGCAGAAACCAAGAATATTTCGTTGCCAAATTTTTTANAAATGAGGTTTATTGTCCCAGGGTTAGCAAATCATCTATTGCAGAAACCAAGAATATTTCGTTGCCAAATTTTTTATTAAAAATTTAATAAATGTAAAAAAAATCATATTTCAACGATACAATTTTTAAGTAGTTTTTACTAAGGAAAAACACAATGCTAAACCTTCACTTGTTTTTCATTTACATGAGAATTGAGGAAAACTTGATCAGAAGCCCCAATTCCCGTGCACAAATGACTTTGCAACTATGAGAAAACTACCTGNGAGAATTGAGGAAAACTTGATCAGAAGCCCCAATTCCCGTGCACAAATGACTTTGCAACTATGAGAAAACTACCTGGAAATCAAAAACTGAATAGTTCTGTTTTTGAAATGTGCACGGTCAGCTAACAATATTGCTAATTGTTTAATATTAAACACATAACTTTTACTCTAATTTCAACCCAAAAGGTTTTACACGTTCACATGAAGGATGAGCAAGAAAGGAGTTATACTTGCCAAGGATAGGCCTATGTACTTAGCTGACTGCAACTCTGACAGCACTTATAAAGGAGCACCGCGAGCAAGGGTGCGTAGGTTCTTCCGCACTGCCATCGGCTGCTAGTTCGTAGTGCCTTAAAACATACTATACGTGGAAGGCGCTTAAAGTTAGGTACAAACATTAACGGCAAGTTTATGTCATGTACTTAACAGGAACATCACCTCAAAACTATTCTTGGATATAATGGAATATATTTCTGTCGAGAGAGAGTGAGTTTTTCAATTTCTTCACGCGCCGAAGTGTGGAGCTGTGTGTGACTCAGGGGCAAACACTTTATTTCTAAACGCACACACGTGGTCACACGGAGGCGATGGCCATAGACAAAAATATTTCAATGTGGAATGTTAACAGTCGAGAAAAATTTCTCCCGCTGCAAATTCAAATTAAAAAAGAAAATACTTCATGTAAAGAGGTTGAGGTATGTTCAATTCGATTGATGCGAGCTGAGAGCATTCTTTGGAAACTCCATAAGAAACAAACCCGAAGAAGACTTCATCGCACCCTTCTGTTTGAACTATCACGTGCACAGGCAACTTGCTTTAGAAAATTGAGCCGCACTTAAATATAAAACTCGTAAGCGTGAGAAGTAATGAGATATCAGACAAAAGCAACTCGCCATACAAAATACGTGTTGATGATTACTTCAAACATTCCTGTAGCCCTGCTTAAGTTCTACTTCCAGGATATTACTCCGCCTCGCCGAAACACAATCTTAACCGAGTCTGAAAAATTACACCAAGGGGTTCATGAGCACTCAATAATATTTTGTATAAGAACTGTTTCGTACTAGGCATTACCAACGCATATATTATCTCACTGTTTTTATTCATAAATAAAATAATATTATTTATTAATAACATGTCAATAAAAGTTAAATTTAACAAAAAAAGCAAATTTTATGTTAGGGAAGTTTAAAACGCTTGTGATGGTAGACATAATTAGGAAAACATTAAGCACGTCATACAAAAATAGACTCCACTTAACACTTTCTGAAGCACTGGTAAAGATATGCTTTTCGTTACAGATTACGTAGTCTTACGTTACACGTGAACATAAACTTTGCCATGTGACTACGTCTTACTGTTTTCAGCTGTTCAAAGAATTTTCTCATATTTCAAAATTCATTTCGTATGAATGTTCACAATTTAGGCCTATAACCATATTTAGGTCAGCCTCATAACTTTTTAACAATATCTATGTTGACGATAGTTCAAACGGTTATTATTTTACATTGTTAACATATTTATTATACAAGACATAACACATTAAAAATGTGATGCACCTTAATATTTTTCCGCGACTGTTTTTAACCCTGTTCATAACTGCGGCAAAAAGACCTGTAGTATTTAACCTCTTGTTACTGAAATGTGCTGGGATATTTCGTTAAAATGAACGCCTCATTTGTAATTAAAATTAAAACGAAGGGAAAACCAGTCCAACGAAAAGACATTGTAAATTAAAGCACACAACTCACGTCGTTTATTTTTTGTACTTAAAAGGTAGCGGCGAACATTCACACGAATAGGCCTACCGTAACTTTTATTCCGCTCTTATTNCTGTTTTTAACCCTGTTCATAACTGCGGCAAAAAGACCTGTAGTATTTAACCTCTTGTTACTGAAATGTGCTGGGTTATTTCGTTAAAATGAACGCCTCATTTGTAATTAAAATTAAAACGAAGGGAAAACCAGTCCAACGAAAAGACATTGTAAATTAAAGCACACAACTCACGTCGCTTATTTTTTGTACTTAAAAGGTAGCGGCGAACATTCACACGAATAGGCCTACCGTAACTTTAATTCCGCTCTTATTNTTATTTTTTGTACTTAAAAGGTAGCGGCGAACATTCACACGAATAGGCCTACCGTAACTTTAATTCCGCTCTTATTTCTACGCATTGGTACTTACTGTTTTATAGGTTTATTTCATTATTTACTTAAATTTATCTGGCTGGGCTTAATATTTTGTTGGGGTTGTGGCAAACATTCAAGTCACAGAAACGTAGGCACGTAGCACAATTGTGTTTCAAACACTCAGGGCAAGGTTACAACGTTGTGATAAACAGACGCTACTTTCAAACAATTATTATTGTAATAAAAACAGTTCACGGTAAAAAGTATACATTCCAGACGTCCGATATTTGCAATCTCACACACGCGCACTGGTCCAACGTAACGTAATGGCAACAATACTCTCTCACTCACACAGCGGCCACGACGCACTTTGCAGTATATTTATTTTGCCTTGCGAAAACAGATGTATCACAACCTCATATATTGCCCAGGTAGGTTTAAAAAATTCAACGAGTACGAACTTGACGCTTCGTTGAGAAACACGCCATGTCATGTCGGCGTCGCCACTTCTGCCAACTTCTTCCCAACATCATATATAAATATATTATAATCCAAACAATAAATTCTTGTCTCAGTTGTAAATTACAAATTCAAAAATAATTATTTTTGCTGTAATCAGTATAAAATATGCTAAAACTGAAAACATGTATTATTTCCCTGCTTTTACAGGTGGTGCGAAACTCCCCCAGGGAGGGAACGAGACAAGCCCCGTCTATTGAATTATCTTCCTCGGACGAATAAAAAACACCATGCAACTAGGGCCTATTTTTAACTATAACAAGGAAATATGTTTCCTTCAGTGCTACCTAAAAATTTTAATATATCAATAATAAACTTTTAATTTACAAATAGTATACCAAAAAATCAAGTTAAAACAATATTTTAACTGTGAACTCTCTCTTACTAGCTGTTGCTAACACATAGCTGCATTATGTCACGACATTGCGCTCGTCTGTGTTGCCCTTGTTGCTTCGTTGTCAGTTTTACTTTGCATAGGCCTACAATCCCAGTTGTTTGNCTGCTTCTTTGTCAGTTTTATTGTGCAATTTACTTTGCATATGCCTACAATCCCAGTTGTTTGACACTCACTCTGGTTGTGCTGTGTCATTTTGATCTCGATATTGGACTGAGATTCCTTCTCTGAATGACGCGAATGTTACATATTTGTCAACAACACCTAATTCTGGCTCGTTATGTTCCTATTTTACTATTTTGTGTCTAGGTTATTTTCTTTATACGGAAGGTTACCTGCAAATGTGACACTGTTACAATAATATTTGCGATAACGTTATTTTACCACTGGAATACGCGAGTTTTTGCGCATTAATATTTAGTTAGTATAGGCAGTTTAAATCAACCTTTGAAAAGTGTTACCTGTCATACCTGCGTATAATTTAATTGCGCACTGATTGGTATGCACCCAGTGAGGTTGGAAACGACGCGGGGAGTGGGGAAATAGTTCCACGTCTAAACGTTGAATTAAAAGTTTTACGTAAATACTTATGAATACTTAAATTATTTATGTGGCTTTGTTTTAATATATAGGAGTGTAATAACAAATAATTTTGTAAAGTATCTTTTTTTTTAATTTATTAGAAGGAATAAAGTGATGAGGCCCGGGGCAATGTAAATGTTACAAGTGGTGTAAGAATCCTAACTATTATTATAAATGCGAAAGTGTGTGTGTTTGTTTGTCCTTCTTTCACATAGGAACGGATCGACGTGATTTTTGCACACAGATAGTTAGAGGGCCGGGAAGTGACATAGGCTACTTTTTATCCCGAGAAAATCTCTCATTCCCTCGGGGAAATTCTTATTGGAAAATAAAAAATTACACAAACGGAATAACAATGCAACGTCGCAACCGAGCAACAGAAATTGTCGGAGGGCTGTGATATTGGCTACTTTTTATAGCGATAAAATATCTCAAAAATTTACACAATATGTAATTTCCTTTAATCATTCTATGTTATTTAGAATTAAGAATTTAGAATATAGAATAAGATTGTCGAGGGCTGTGTGTAACTAACGGGGGATTTTAGTATTTTGGTGCAGAGTGATACAGAACTGATTGCTAGCGCTTGCAGAGATCTACAATGAAATATAAATGATGACCAGTGGCAATGTAAAAGAGCGATTTTAGCACCAAAAGATGACATCGTTAATAAAATTAATACTAACATTTTGAAAGAGGTACAATGATAAACAACGGACTATTTGCCAGTAGACATGAACATAGAACAGAGCACTTCATGTCCTGTAGAGTTCCTGAATTCTCTAGAGTTGTCAGGTGTGCCCTCATATAAGCTCCAATTTAAATTAGGCGTTCCGGTCTTGCTTATGCGAAATTTAGATGCACCGCGATTATGTAACGGGACGAGGCTTCGCGTCACACAACTTGGGCGGAACATAATTGGTGCCTCTATTCTTACAGGAGTAGAAAAGAGCGAGAACGTTATCATCCCCCATATCCCTATAATCCCCACAGACCTCCCGTTCCAATTCAAAAGGTTGCAATTCCCTCTCGCGCTTAGCTTTGCTTTTATAATAAACAAAGCGCAAGGGCAAACATTACAGTAAGTGGTGGTGCACTTGGAAAACCCGCGCTTCTCTCACGGCCAGCTCTATGTCGCATGTTCGCGTGTGCCCAATGCCCAAAATCTCCGCATCTTAGCGCCAGGTGGAAAGACTTACAGCATCGTGTACAGTAGTGTCCTAAACTAGTGCTCTGTTCTGCGTTTATGATCATGTCTGTCTACTAACAAAAACCGCTATTTCTCCCTATAGGTTTGTTACTATAACCTCGCGAGCAACAGCTAGTACAGAATATGTGCGCAATGTAAAGCAGAGCTTTGAGAAGTGGCGAGTTGGCCGTGGAAGGCCTAGAGTGGAGCGCCAGATGTGTTCGCGGTGAGAAAGGACGGCTGTGTACTGCGGAGCGAACACCAGCGAGGCCTCCCCTAGCTGCGGAAGCCACCCTGCGCTGCCCCCCGGGAGCAATTTCACGAGCGAATTAGCGGCGTAAACAAGCCAGCCTGCTGAAAACGCTTTTCCATTTCACGGCTGGCGNGGAGCAATTTCACGAGCGAATTAGCGGCGTAAACAAGCCAGCCTGCTGAAAACGCTTTTCCATTTCACGGCTGGCGTCTTGCGTCGCNCTAGCTGCGGAAGCCACCCTGCGCTGCCCCCCGGGAGCAATTTCACGAGCGAATTAGCGGCGTAAACAAGCCAGCCTGCTGAAAACGCTTTTCCATTTCACGGCTGGCGTCTTGCGTCGCCCCCTAGCGGGCATCTCTGCGCCGGAACACTATCTGCCGCAACACCTGCCCGCTATTCTCAACACACACATCATGGAGTATACTGTAATCACGGTTCCTTCACACATTTCTATCAAACCTTTGAAAAATTATGACCTGTTTGGTTGTTTCATAAAATGTCATGCATCACAAGTGCCCTATACTTTTACTACCGTAAAAATGCCTTATTTTTGGTTCAATTGAATTATATTACAATATTTTATTTATAATTTATTGGAATAAAAACGGGAAGAGAATGTGTGTTGGTAATAATTAAGTGGTGCGCAAGAATGCGGTGCGTTGACTCTTGGCGTAATTTTCTAGACTCGCTTAAGCTTTGTTTGCATGAGGCGGAGTAATATTTTGGAAGTAGAACTTGACCAGGGCTTCAGGAAAGTTGTAAGAAACCCTGAATGGACTATACACAGAGTTTCGTGCCCCGTACACGACCCCAGCAATGACTCGTCTTTTTTTACTTATGAATAAAAATAGGCCATTTTATTTTAATAATGTGCAGAAAAATCCTGCCCCCCCCCAAATTACCTGCATTTTACCCCTATTTTTTCTTTAGTCCCATAGAATGGAAATACAATATAAATTCCCCTCTTTTTTTTTGCACTTCCCTGCACTTNCCTATTTTTTCTTTAGTCCCATAGAATGGAAATACAATATAAATTCCCCTCTTTTTTTTTGCACTTCCCTGCACTTTACTACTCTTGTCCTAGTCCACTGTAAAGTGTGTAAAGGAAATGGACTTCATTGTATTTTGATCAACTTAAATGCAATCTAGTTCCATTTGAACTGGGTTCGAGAAAATGTGCTAACATTTCAAAGGACTTTTAATAAGGATTGTTGGAAGGCCAATCTATCAGTGTTGTTCTTTGCAAGAGCTACTGGCACAAAATGATTGGAAAATGAGATTGGTTTGTTCGCTGCTCGCACAAGTAATGAACCCTACTGCAACATAATAAAGAACATTAACTCACAAAAACGTCACACGAAAACATAGACTCGTATAATAGGATTCAAAAAAACGTATTTATTCAGCATTTTGTATTTCTTTTATTGTTTATAACGAGGTCTATATACGCGCCTTAACAATATGCTGAGATAATGAATGTATTAAATCATCAGAAAGTATGTAATAAATTATAAGGCGTGCACTAAAATACATATGAATTCCAGCTAAAATACATTACCAAATTATCTATAAACAAAAATCTGTAAATAATAATTATTATGACAAATGGCATTAGATATAATAATATTATGTACTACATAAAGTTGATATAGAATGTTCACGGTAAAGTAAGCACTTTTGAAAGTCCTCTCAGTTGGAATAATAGTCTATAAATCAGTTTTATTTTAGACTTAGATGATATCGTCCGAGTCAGTTGGAATATAACGCACCGTGTTTATTACTTACATTGCAATATTTATTTTAAAAGGTGGNTGATATCGTCCGAGTCAGTTGGAATATAACGCACCGTGTTTATTACTTACATTGCAATATTTATTTTAAAAGGTGGCTAAAGGACAAAGAATGGCTGGAAGGAAAAGTAAGTAGGACCTCAAAAGTGCTCACTTTACTGCGAACAGCTTTTTAAAAATATTTACAATGCTTTTTAACAATATTTACTGTTAAATGAATATATTTTTCAATTATCCTAACTGATGGTTTTGCCAGTGCAAAGCCTACTGGTGCATACTAGGAAAATCTGCTGATTTTGCACAAACTAGTTCATCCCCCATATGTTTCGTCTATCGGAATGCACTAAGTATAATAGTAATAAAAATGAAAGAGTATTAAGCTTTTACACAAACAACAGCAGTGTAAACAACGTCTTTGAAATACCCATCATTGGTCACGTATGAGCGTTTCTNGTATTAAGCTTTTACACAAACAACAGCAGTGTAAACAACGTCTTTGAAATACCCATCATTGGTCACGTATGAGCGTTTCTCTCGCACTAGAAAATAATATGGGGCTTTTTTTACAGAAGGGGTTGAACTCGCAACCTTCATAAGATATCAGGCAAGCTGGTGGCCAGGAATTAATATTATTACTGTTACTGATAGTGATACAGTTACNCAACCTTCATAAGATATCAGGCAAGCTGGTGGCCAGGAATTAATATTATTACTGTTACTGATAGTGATACAGTTACAGATGAAGTAGGCAAATATAAATACATATAGTTCATGTGCACATTGCACTTTACACCGTAAAATAACGTAATAGTACTTTCAATTGTCGTGGGCAGGTTTTACCAAATGTGATAAGACCCCTACGCATTAAAAATTGCACAGTTTTAATGACAAAACCTTTTACCAGCAAGCACTTCCTAATGTAAAGGGCAAATAGGTAAGATAACAAAACATCTGTAGGCCTAATATCGTCTACAAACACTGTCTCGATTTAATTATAATGCTGGCGTGTTAACATGTTCCATATGCAAATGCTCAAGAAGTTCTTGAAAACAATCGATTTTCAACACCATTTAATTTCAAATCCCGCCAAAAAACTATTGTACAAAATTTATAATTTATTTAAAAAAGGCGAACCATGGTAAACGTCATCAGCATCGGAGTCTTTATTATTTTCCTTTCTCTGCTGTAAATAACTTTGCTGCATCTCTGCGAATTACCATTCCCTTCCATCTTCAGTCACGTATATTACACGCGACTGACGTTTTTCGAACAATCAGTACATGGCTGTCGGCTGCGCGCGCATCCCCTTTCTCCGGCGACCCCCCTACACGCGTGCAGACTTGCCTACATAACTGCTGGTCATCACCGACACACGACCTGATCGCGATCACATCTCTGCGCAGGCTCTGCTCACAAGTTGTGAGAAGCCTTACTTTACTGAACCAAATAAAGCAACATTACTCTGATATCAAACGACAGTGATTTGCAGGAAGATACTTAGGCTACGCTAGCGAGTTCTGAAATACAACTGGCCTTGAACTTATTTCCGCGGAAATCAGTTGTGCCAATCAGTCCCAGAGGTAACGTAAAATTATTTCATAAACATCCTGCATGCTCGTAGCAGACAGTCGTTAAAATAGCTTTGCATTCGTGTCTTTATGGAAGCAGTGTTTTGCTAGTCAAGCGCTACAAGGCTAATTGAGGAGATGAAAGATGAACNTGCATTCGTGTCTTTATGGAAGCAGTGTTTTGCTAGTCAAGCGCTACAAGGCTAATTGAGGAGATGAAAGATGAATACATTACGTATCAGCACGCCATCTACAAAAACATGCATCGGCTAAAGAGAAGGTGTAGCAAACATTAACAACATGAAATTCTAAATGGATACAAGGAATTATTAAACGATGAATTATAAACAGTAAATCGCAAAGAAATTTTGCAGTAAGGAACAAGTTAAAAATAGAGAATATTTAAACAATCACATTTCCTATATATTTATTCCNTGCATTCGTGTCTTTATGGAAGCAGTGTTTTGCTAGTCAAGCGCTACAAGGCTAATTGAGGAGATGAAAGATGAACACATTACGTATCAGCACGCCATCTACAAAAACATGCATCGGCTAAAGAGAAGGTGTAGCAAACATTAACAACATGAAATTCTAAATGGATACAAGGAATTATTAAACGATGAATTATAAACAGTAAATCACAAAGAAATTTTGCAGTAAGGAACAAGTTAAAAATAGAGAATATTTAAACAATCACATTTCCTATATATTTATTCCTTTCTCTGCGCCATACTAAAAATGTTGTCTAATTTATTCTAGTAAAATTAAAAGTCCACATTTCTCGTTTCAAATTCTGTGGCTTTTTTTGATTAGCTTTAAAATTCCTTGACAGTTAGATCCCTTTTTATTTTAGTCTATAATCATTTGAAACATACATTTACTTTACTCCTGCCACTATGATTGACCGTAACTTAAGGTGAAGAGTCATAGTTTTGCACCGCCTTGAAAAATTAATTTTATCTGCCAATACGTAATAGGTAGAAAAATATACCTGCTCAGTTTTTAAAATAAGACTCTGCGTTTTCTAATAGTGGTGATATTATTTTTCTACGACTAATATTTGTTAGTAAAATCTTATATTTAAAATTAAAAAAACTATTTTTTCTCACTTTTGATATAGTTATGTAATTCATTTTTTTTACAAATCGTCTCTTAACGATTCTNATGATTGACCGTAACTTAAGGTGAAGAGTCAGTTTTGCACCGGCTTGAAAAATTAATTGTATCTGCCAATACGTAATAGGTAGAAAAATATACCTGCTCAGTTTTTAAAATAAGACTCTGCGTTTTCTAATAGTGGTGATATTATTTTTCTACGACTAATATTTGTTAATAAAATCTTATATTTAAATTTAAAAAAACTATTTTTTCTCACTTTTGATATAGTTATGTAATTCATTTTTTTTACAAATCGTCTCTTAACGATTCTGAAGAATAATGTGCGGTGTAACTTAAAACAGACATCTGTATTTCATGTTATTTAGTTTTAAAATGGCGATGTAATTGTCGTATTTTTTAGCTACGAAGGATGCAACTGACGGCAACTCGTGCTAGTTCAGCCTTTCGACAGTAGGTGTCAGTCACAGCATCATAAGAAGTGTTTGTAATGGGGTCGCTAGGTGGATCTACTGTCGCGGCGCAATTCTGGCGGGAAATCGTATATTCGTAACATGTGTGCAGTGCAGTAACGAGGAAAAAATTAAGCTTAGCCGGAAGTGGAAGGAAACTGATCGACGTAAACTTTTATAAGAAAAATTACTAATTAATAAAAGTCATGCTTGTTTAAGGCCGTTAACAACCCCAGGTTTATAAAAAAACAACAGTAAGAGAACGCAATGACGCAAACAGTAGAATGTATGTGGAACCTATTTATTAAAGACGCAAGAACACACAACGCTAAAGTTGGCCAACTTTGAACTTCTTGCATTTTGTGATTGTGTTTCCGCCTTCTATATTTATAGCAATACTCTGTGAAATCGTTTTATATGCCCACCTAATGCGCACAGAAGTCTCCGATTAGCTGTTTTCAACGTGTGTTTGGTTTGTTGTTTGGCGCAAATACTGGAGATAATGATAAATGCCTTGTTAAAATCATTTGGAGATGTTTAATTTCCAAAAATACNGTTACACTTTTTTTAACGTGTGTTTGGTTTTTTGTTTGGCGCAAATACTGGAGATAATGATAAATGCCTTGTTAAAATCATTTGGAGATGTTTAATTTCCAAAAATACTCTTTCATTTTCAAAACAAAATACGCGTGGTAAACATGTCTCAACATAATCTTAACAGAAACCTTAAGAAAAATAATTTATTTCTGAAGTTTTACAATTTAAATTAAAGGTTTGATAATAGCTTGCGCCTTGCAAAATTTATAAACGATCGTGATTATATTACGTGTGTTGCATTTTGCGTCGTAGCGTTTTTACGTGCTTGCGTTTCATTATAAACCCGGCCAGTACCTACTTATCAAAGGTATATATTAAAGTTAATCTTCTGACGTCTCATTTGGCGTGTTGTAAGATCCAAGTGATGTACACACCCGATTCTATTAGGATTGCCAGATGTACTGTTTTACCTGGAACAATCCCGTTCTTGCACATTTTGTTCCGTGTAATGTTCTGGCCTATAACTACGCTAAGTTTTCCTATTTTTATGATTAACTGCAAAATCTAACAAAAATTAACCAGTCACAAAATTTGTTGATAGTTGTAGGATCCCATGGAGATAGTTTTATTAATTTTAAAGGACACTCTTGGTGTCTTAATAACTTTTATTACGTACGTTCCGTTTGAAATCCAAAAAGTAAATAAAACACGCGTATTCAAGCACAAATATCGAATGTAATNGTGTAATGTTCTGGCCTATAACTACGCTAAGTTTTCCTATTTTTATGATTAACTGCAAAATCTAACAAAAATTAATCAGTCACAAAATTTGTTGATAGTTGTAGGATCCCATGGAGATAGTTTTATTAATTTTAAAGGACACTCTTGGTGTCTTAATAACTTTATTACGTACGTTCCGTTTGAAATCCAAAAAGTAAATAAAACACGCGTATTCAAGCACAAATATCGAATGTAATNTTTATTACGTACGTTCCGTTTGAAATCCAAAAAGTAAATAAAACACGCGTATTCAAGCACAAATATCGAATGTAATACAGATATAAATTCTTGTTATACAAGAGCAACGATGATGGCAGCATATGATCGTAGGTTTATTAATGAACCAAATGATTCCCTTGACTTACTTACTATCTTACTCTCAGTAGCCAGTAAACGCAGACACCTTTGTTTAGGAAGAAAAGTAGGCTAATAAGTATTTCATTTACTACAGACCAGAGACTCATTTAGGCCCAGTGAATAATTTAATTCATAATTCGGACTACAATTTTAAGTCTCATCATTTTGGAGAATACTATAATATTTGTTGCTCTGTGTGATAAGAATTATGCGTACACATGCCGGAGTTGGTAGGATGAGGTCGTGTAATACAAAATAATATTTACGGGAGAGGAATATAAGGCTATACTCGTCAAACTGTCGGAATACACGGCTTGTTACTTTGAAAATACAACGGAGTGAGAAGTTATTAACTGAATAGGAACTCTGCAAAGAATTCGTTAATTTTATCAAAAGGCATAAGATATAGCTAAAATTTCAACCCTTTCTGACAAACCAATATTGCATTACTCGAATGTAAAATTTGGTGACCTTCAAAGGCGGCACTGCCTGCCTAAATGGTTGGTCTAAAAATTTATCAGTGGAAGAATTTTTCGACTACATTGGTTACTGTTAATTTTGCACAATTGGTATGAGTTTACTTTTTACAAATTTACGATATACTCCTCAAGAATTTCATTGCAGTTATTTTGAAAATTACGATTTGCTTAGTTACAATTTTATAAACATTCCTCAGCATTCACTGCTGGTGTACCGAGTTAGGTGAGAATAAGCTGAGTAGTTCGTTAGATATACATATATATAAATATAATATAATTTTTCAGGTGTCTTTGCATTAAACAGCAAAATAACATTGGAATTACAAATATGTTCGATATGTTTAAAAGCTTATTCAAGCCGAGCATAGCTTTGAAAGCTTTTGCGCGGAACTCATACATACAGAGGGGCGATTTCCAGTTTTACCATTTTATTGTGTTTTACATAACTAAACAACATTTTTAACATGCTTAAATATTCATTTAGTTACAAGCCTACATAAAGGGTTAGCGTGTACTGATTNTGCTTAAATATTCATTTAGTTACAAGCCTACATAAAGGGTTAGCGTGTACTGATTTTAAAAAAAAATGTATTGTTATATGAATATATTATTATATGTGATGACAATTTCAATGTTGATATTATAAACTTATATTCATTCTGACTTCACTCCAAACTAGGCTGGATTGTTTCATATAGTTGTAACTAAATCGTCAAATCGCATGTCTTGTTTCAAAAGACAAGGGTACTTTTGTAAAGGTATGAGGACCGAAATGTATGTGTGTACATATACGCACCTGTAAATGTATACATATGTTTGCATGTAATTAGATGCTTACCTTCACGTAAAATATTTTATGGAAATGATATTCAAACATATACTGCTTTCATGTGTAATTATATAAAGAATAAGTGAAATAGAAGCCCTAACAAATATACAATAATAGAAATGACACTTCGTGTTTTAAATTACTTATGCTTACACTTCTTTCCATTACTTTGAACTCGCCAAGGATTACCATAAGGGTCCACTCCCACAGCTCTTGATACATTCCACTGCTACGTAAAACAGCCACATCATGCCGTAGCAGGCATATACGACGTCCAGAGGGTCTGGGATGAAACATCTTGTGATGGGAAGGGAAAAAACAGGCGAACATTTGGACCACCCCCCAACCACCCATTTGTTCTTTCACGATCGCCAGCCTTCCGCGGCTTAAACCGAATCCAGTTTGGCATCCTGCTGGGGGAAACGACCTTTGTCTTGTCCCCTCACACTACCACTCAGCTGGACTCCGAGTTAACCCACCACGGTCCCTCCTCCCCCATGAAACAGAGCAAACTCCACGAGCACTGCTATCTGTTGAGAACATGAGGAACCTAGTGCCCTGGCCTTCTTTCCCAACACTGGCGGCCGGAACTAATGCAGTTTTCCCTTAATCCTTCGTGTTTCGGTGGCTGTGACCGGAAGAAGGTTGGGGGCGCCGCCGGGCGGTAGCCCCAAGACAAATGCCCGGGAAAAGACTTACGCTGAGAGCAGATAGCATATCGTCTTCAAATTACCATCAGTACGCTGTTCACACGTGACGCTAATGAAATCGAACCAGTTGGAAAACAGCCAGTCGGTATCGAGCCAGGACCTCCCGAGTCCTGACGCTAATCCATGATCAAATGTTGCGCCGTAGCCTAATCAAAAGTTAATGCATGTATTGTGTGTTTCACCCGAGCCTCTGGACTCTCATACATCACTCACTAGTTCGGACATTGGGGAGGTGAGCACTTCTCATCCACAGCTCTCAAAACAAATCTTCTTTAAGAAAGCCCGGCCGACGCAGAAGAACGGTAGATTGTCGAGGTAGTGGTGTGTAAAAAATAAAAAGCTAGCCGTGGGCTGGTGTTTATCCCGACCATGAAGAGAGCAGGAAGGACGACACGAGGCGAAACACAAACAGTGCCACCGGAGCAGAGGTTCCCGGAAAGACGGCTCCGGGCCACCCCCGGAGGCAGAGCAAACACACAGTCCATCTGCCGCTCTACCGCTCATTAATAGACACATGTTAAGATAGGCGGCCGCCGCTAAGTACATAGAGAAGGCGGTCACGTGGGGCAACAGCGGACCAAGTCACGGGCCAAGGTCACCTGCATCGCATGCCTCCAGTGGAGAGGTGAGAGTGTGCGTTGGGACTAGAGCTCGGCGATGTCTGCACACGTCGCTGAGAGGTTCGCCCGACCAGCACACTGCTAGCGGCAGTGTTCTGTCAGCAGGCGAGGGAGGACATCTGGCACCGACCCCGCGACACAACGTTTATGGAACTAAGTGTGGATGTTTGGGCTGCTCTTAACAACGAAGTCTTGGGAGCCGACGAGGCTCCAGCGGGGTGGATGTGTGACAGCGCCGGGACGCAAGGGCGGAGGAAACGGGAGATTCTCGAGGAAACCCGCCGACCAGACGCATCGCCTAGCACCGTTCCCTCATTCGAAAATCCGGGAGTGACCCCGCCGGGAATCGTGCGCGGTTCGCCTTGGTGGGAGACGAGCGCTCTTATCAGCTACGCGATCCACGGCTCCCAACTACAGTGGACTCTGTGGACATGTGGTCTACGTGCCTTGGTGTTGGTGGGCGTCCTGTCTGCAGTCGGACGCGAGCCATCACTGCCATGCCTCCACGCCTCACGAGCGGCGCATGGCCTCAGAGAACCCTCACACACACGAACCTCGTCGGAAACGAAAGCCTGAGAAGTTCACGAAGTACGCCTGAGGCCGTGCCAAGCGCCTGGAAAAATACTGTCGAGCAGCGTGCATCCCTAGCACTCTACGCACTGTCAAGAGGTGGTGGTGGGGGTGGTGTTAGCACACTCGACTACAAGCAATCTGGAGGCGTCTAGTCCCATTCTTACGTCGAACGCATGTTAAAACAGTACTTTGTGAAATTCCCGTCCTCTTCGTCTCCTCTGCCGCTTGCAAGTTCACAACTTTCAAGCTTGTTTTCTAATAAATCAATGAGCAACTGTGCGTAAATCCAATATATTTTATTGTACTGTACCTTAAGTCGCAATATTAAGGACACAATGGTTTAGCAGCAGGCTCTTTGCCACGAAGTTGTCTGCTCGATACTCACATGCGTCAATCCCGAAGGTTGAACAGAAGCTATACGGAAATGGATCCGCAGCAGTACACACACAATTAAACTTTAAAAGCTTATATTTACAAATGCAGTAATAAAGTGACGAGAAGAGTTTTGACTTTTGTACATAATGCATGCCAGTAATAAGTATAGCGCAGGTAAAACTAACCGGGGAGGGTATAAGTCAGCAATAGTGCTATGCCTTAACCGGACACGAAGTCAGAACCAACGACATTGCAGTGCTATACACTACTAACTGGGCTACGGAACCGAGGATGGACTGTGGACAGTATGCGGTCTTCCTTGAGTGGTCTTCCAACATAATTTCAAACGATTTATCTATAGCTAGTTCCTTAATGACATACTTCGCAGTCCTCGCCTATTTTAGACTAATATGAGTACTGCCATTTCTGTTCAAAAAAGAAATAAAGATTATAATTTTCAAAAGTATTGTGGTAGAGTAGTTATTGCGTTGGCAAACGCGTGCAATGGATATAGCCGATACTAGTCGAGGTGCATTGCTACAGACTTGTTGAGTGGCTTACAGCGGACGTATTATAGACGCACGGCTGCAGACTTATTACATCGGACGTATTATAGGCAGCAGACGTTGAAATGAGGCTGAGACGGTTGTGCTAGAGGGCGGGGGCAGCCACGACAACGGCCAGTGTAGGAAGGACGCGGTGGCAAGTACACTCTGTTCCAGCGCGCAGGAGTGAAAACACGTCGGCGGGCGTTGCGTATTTGGACCACTGTTTCACCCCGGACTAACCGACTCCAGCCAGCCACGACGCAGGAAAAACAAGAAGCAACGAGGAAGGAAAATAAAAGAGTGTGAGGGAGGGGGCCGCTGGACGCCGGCCGGCCGGTTCCTTTGCTGCGTTTTAGGAATTCAAGTAGCCAAGATGGTGGGTGTGCGCTCGCATCAGGGGAAGAAAGGCTCAACTTCAAAACACGGGCGGTTTCCGGAAGAACAACTACACGAAACTCCCGACTCTTTCACTTCTGGAGGAATCAACTAGTGACAGAACATTTGGTCCACTTCTGCCTTACAATTCGTGAGTGGAATATGTTTAGGTGTACGCTTATCTGGCGTTGCACCTGGTTCAACGCATTTCTAGTGCTATGGAACACGTTGTTGGCAATTGGCTTTTTTTTATATAGGCCTATATTTTTCAATAATTTTACAATGCGAAATAAATGCCCGCTTTATGGTGTCCATTGTCCATGAATGCATTATCTGAGACTGCGCCAAGCGACAAATACGCCGACTACATTGAAATGAATTAAAAAAAATAATAATTCTTCTGCCAGATTATACGTACCATTAATCTACTATGGACGTTAACGATTTGAGCTTCTGACCCAAGAATATTTACGCACAATTTCGTATGTTAGATTCTCACTCATAAGCGTTAGTTATGAAAATTCCAAGCTGCCTGTTGATATAGAGAGAAAATAGAACGTGTTGATCAGTTAAATTAATTGTCCCTTGTCCTCTGAGGATTCCGATGAATGTATACGAACTAACCGGAGTCTGTAGAAATTAAAGTACTGTTTAACAAACGCCCAATGTCGGCGGGTAATATTAGACCTTTGTTCGTTTTATACGCTGGTATCCTTAATCTTACTACAGTGGGGCAAGAACAGCACATTTCTACGGAAATGAATGCATAGCATCATATCAACAGTGTTCCAAGATAAACCTGTTTTTGATGTCTAAAATTTTATTGTAAAGCAATGCTTACGAAGAACACTACGTGCGATAGCAGTACGAGTATTTCTTAAAAAAGATAAACCACCACAAATCACGAACTTTGATTCTAAATCCGTCAAAAACAATGTCTGGTAGTTGCACACATAATGGGAACTGTCAATTCACAATACATAGAACAGTGTAATTGGGCTTTTATACATGTTTATTCATGTGTATATAACTAGTAGTAGTTCAATAGAATAGAATTAAAAATATTTATATTTGCTTTATTTTTGGTTACACCTTCCCAACGTCTCTGGGTATAGCTAATTTATTTGAGTGATAGAGGTGTTTAACCATATAAGATAGCTAATAATAATTTCCTAATTTATTAATAAACAATCCAAAAACACCACAAAGATAATATATACAATTATGGCTATCACTTGCTATATGCAGGTAATATTTACAAAATCGTCCGTTACGCAAGAGAAATGATCGTACTCAAATCGTTAAAATCAATATATATATATAATCAGTTTATTAACATCGATTGAATAAGTCTCAAAAATTATATAATTAATACTTCTGGTCCGACCTCCGTTCAACATACGCAGCACTTCGCCACATGTNGTTTATATTTATAATCATTTTGAACCATTTACTAGTTACCTAATGTACAAGTTTTAAAATATATACAGTCTCTACAAAAAAAAACTCAGTGCAAACTCGTATTCACAAAAATTACTCTATCCAGATACAAAAACTTACACAAAACCTTGTGTGACAGAACTCTGACATTATTTTTTTGAGCTTTGAAGTGTTTTCTTTTCTAACTTAAGCTGGCAATTATTCTTGCTCTCGGGAAGCTTCTTTTGACAACCCCGACTGTGTAAACCCCACCCGAGTCTGAGCGTTCAGTTGTGAGGAAATCAGTTAAAGGAAAGGAAATTTCACTCTGTCACCATCCATCTCATTTATGGAGTTCGTCTCGGCTGTCCGGTGTGCCAGATAATGGCGGCGTGGCGACTGTGACATTCGTCTAGCTACACGATGACTGGTCCGCTCCAGAGCTCCCGAAAAGATGCAACCATTATCAGCGCTGCTCTTTCTCCTCTCTCTTTCTTTCTCTCTCTCTCTTCCTCTCTCTATCTTCCTCTCTCTATCTCTCTCTCTCTCTCTCTCTCTCTCTCTCTCGCTATACATACGTATAATATCATATTTTAAAAAATTCAGAATTTTTTCCGCATATGCATATAAACGAATAAGGTTCTTATATGCAACAGCAACGAACTGCTCTATCGTTAAATGATAGTTGCAAAGTTGTAATTAGCAAGTCTTGACTGGCCGAGGGGTTACAATATTGTGCTGTACGATTATTGACCATGTAAAAACAGTGAAAAACATAATAGTCAGAGGAAACGTTTTTTAACACTTTAATTTTGCGACCGTGTTACGTTAATTAATGTCGACGCAGTATTTTCAAGTGCGTCTAAGAGTACACGCAAAACTCCTTGTAGTGGTAAGGCAAACGTATGACTAACTTCCTGCCAGCCATTTTAATTATTTTTACATCACACGATTATGCAGAGAGATATTTCGTACGATGTGATTTCTAAGGTCAGGGTTCTAAAACACCTCGTAGCTATAAATCCGATGACTTTGCAAGGAATTTCCAAATACTATGGTGCACAATATCAAGAATTACATTATCTGATTTAACAACATTTTTAGTAAAGATCTCTACATCGTCTTTATTTTTTGAAAGTGTACCCTCAATCATTTAAGATACGAAAATCAAGAGAAAAAGAATACTACGAAGAATTACAGTAGAACCTGGATACAAAGCAAGAAATTAATCTCTAATGAAGAATTATTTAATATAATATGACATCTGCCGCGATCCTAAAGATGTACTTACTTTATATTCAAAAGTTCTTCAAAATGAGGAAATAATATAATGAAAAATGTACTGTTTTAAAAAACATCAGAAAATATATTTTAAAAAATTATTCTAAATTATTTTTATTCAGAGAAGTATTTTACCATAAATAATTCACCAGTTAATGCAATCAGTTTTCCAGCATTAACTTTGGATTTATAGTTTAAATATAGTGTTCGGCAAAATCTGGCAGGATACATCCCATTCTGGCTCCCATTATTTCACGGTGTTGACATTCCAGGATTCAAACTAGTATAAGTTTGCTGACACTTTACGTTTCATAAATCTCACAAAATGACATTTTTACTAATCAAAGATGACCAATAATGCTATGTACCTTTTAGCAGATACTGCGAGTGCATATTTACAATATAGCAAACAGGAACCTGAAGTGCTAAGACTAGGCCAATTTTTAAAAATATGTCTTTTTTCACTTAAAGTCATGCAGATAATTTTACTTTATGCATCATAGTATTACATAAGTCAAGTACTTTTCAAGGCGTTGAAAACAAACACTTAAATTTTAAGCACTTTGAAGGACTGAAAGAATACTGCAAGATGACAGTGTGCTTCAGACGACGTTGCCAACGATTTGGTACTAATAAAATGAATCATACTCGAGGTTGAATGGTTGTTACCTAAAAGTTGATGCACCAGTAAGCAGGGACACAAGAGAGCCTGATTTGAGAAATACGTTACTCCTATGGATAGCACACTACAAATTAATTCCATGATTATACTGATGCCACGACTCATGTCAGAGTGCTTGGTGATAGAAGATACAATATCTAGATGGAACATGGGCTTAGTCTTGTAAGAAGCTCCGTCAACGCGTCTACCATCATGGACATATTGCATGGGAATGATACTTACAACAGCTACTTCGCATAGCGACGAACCTTCTCGTTCACTTGCTGTTTGCTCGGTGATGTTAGTATTACATCACCGAGCAAACAGCAAGTTGTTTACTTGCGGCGAAAAGCAAGCTCAGCCACAGCACACCAAAGTATTACACGATTGCAGCACCTACCATGACCTCACAAATAAATGCGTGAGCGAAAATATTATTTACGATTACTGTCCGACGTCGTAAAGCACGCGCGAAACGCCAAATTGCATGACTGTAGCACAGAACACACAATATAAAGAAGCAGAACTGACGCGTGTATCGGAACCGCACGCCTCGACAGAATAGCCTCTTTCGCTGTGGCATTACCACACCAAGCCATCCGCCAATCAGCGCTCACAGACGAACCTATTAGCTGCCTGCCGAACCAATAAGGAATCACACAGAACACNCGCTGTGGCATTACCACACCAAGCCATCCGCCAATCAGCGCTCACAGACGAACCTATTAGCTGCCTGCCGAACCAATAAGGAATCACACAGAACACGGCGGGACCAATCAGATACAATACCCGCTCCACGGCTACACGCAAACTCTCGGCTTGGAGGCCCGTTGCGCCTCATGTTTCGTCGGAAGAGATCGACTCATCGAGGGAGAACGACTTCGCACTACCGCGGTCGGGTTCTAAGCTCGCAAGGAACCTGGTGGACCTCGCTTTCACTTTTATCGCGTTGTCGAACGTTGTTTAGGCATTTCTATTGTGCTGTGCTGCTTTTAAGCAATTAGTGACACACCAACACAGAGCATGGACGCAGAGTCTGCGTCGTTAAAACGACACCGTGACAACGCCTCAGGCACAGATTCAGAAGACTGCAGAGTAACAAAAACTTGCTCGGACGAAGGCTGCATTGTAGCTACGAGGAGAAAGTCTGGCAAGCCCCACAAACTCCAAACAACATCACCATTGCAAACAAATACGCACATTTGCCGCAGCAAAACACGCAACATGCCGCACAGCCACGCTACGAAAGCATGCCAATATTTATTAAGGACATACGACAACACATTGCCCAGACGTTTGAACAACAAAACATTGGGTTCAAAAACACCCACCCGTCGCAAACAGCTCCGGCTCTCTTTTTAAACAAGGGAGGGCTACAAAAAGGCAATAAATTGGCTGAAGGCGGAACAAATTTGAAATCTAAAACATTTCATCCATTAACTCATCCTCCGAATGCACAGGTCCATAATTGACTCGCTTTAGGGCTGACATCACAGCCACAGTGTGGAATAAGCCCGTCTGGATAGCTTCACTACCAGTTCAAGTGAAATCTACAGGACAGAAGCCGCATAACTACTCAAAACAATTAGAATTNTCTGGATAGCTTCACTACCAGTTCAAGTGAAATCTACAGGACAGAAGCCGCATAACTACTCAAAACAATTAGAATATCCACTACAAAACGGGGAAAGCAGGGAGTTTTAATTCAAACTGCTCTTGGGCAGGCGGAATTATCCGATCGGCCCGGGAAAAAATGTCTGCACATTTAATAAAAGTACCTAGACCAAAGTATTTCTCTACATAGCTAAGTTCNAAAAGTACCTAGACCAAAGTATTTCTCTACATAGCTAAGTTCACAGGAAACACCGGAGCCAAGCAGAGCTCCCCGGGTCTTAAAATCACAAGGCGGTCAAAACTAACACACATTATAGCTACAAACACTCACAGGCACATTCCTGAGTATTTCCAAATCAATTAAAAATAACTACACAGGTACATTAAATAAATAAATAAATTCCTCGCACCTCCGGGGAGATCGGAGTTTTCCGATTGGTCCTGGACAAGATTTAATAAAACTACGTCGTCCAAGGCGAATAAAGCTCACTCACTTCACTACACCTCACCACACTGTGCGCACATGCACAGCCCCTAATTACACACACAGCGCCCCCCTCCCCCCCGCGTTCGTACTCAGGCCCTGTGAAGGCAGCTCATGTGGGTGCACTAGCAGACGGCTTCACCCCAGTCTGTCGTCAGGAATCTAGGCCAAGAGGCACACATCAGAGGTCTGGCTGGACTGGGCTAGGCGGCATTAGTTTTAAGTTAGTTTTTAGTTCTAAAAATTCAAAAACATTACAAATAAGGTATCCGTATTAATTATAAGTAAAATATAATAATTTGTAGATAACATGTGCGTAAATTACATTTTACCAAAAATTACATACGTTTGTTTAACCGAAGTATAAAACGCTTGCAATACGTTGCATAGCAAACAAAATACGTTACAAATTAGTTGCTATTTTCAGGTGTTGGAACAAAAAGTGTGAAGATATTGCGAATAACCTATAGTGGCTGACGTGTACACTGGGAGCATACGAGATGCAGCTAACACTGCAACCGCTCGGCAGCAGCCAACGCCGTACCGTGTTTGGCTCGCGCTTCGCCGGACGAGGCCGTCATAAGGCAAACAGGTTG